>LOJH01013967.1:13405-28062 GCA_001685095.1 Ellobius talpinus | reverse complement strand
TGTATGTATGTATGTATGTATGTATGTATGTATGTATGTATGTATGTATTTAGCAAGTAATGAAAAGAAAAGGCCATAAGTTTGAAAGACAGTAAGGAGGGATATATGGGAGAGCTTGGAGACAGAAAAGGGGGAAATGATGTAATTCTATTATAATCTCAAAAGTAAAAATAAAAGAATAAAATGCTTCAGTAAAAGTATGTATAAACATCAGCATCTCTAGCAACTTCTGGACATCTGGGACCCATGCTGTGAGAAAGTGTACGTAGCAAAGGGCAGTCAGTAAGCAAAAGAAAAACTAACCAAGTTTGTGCTACAGCAACTAAAAAGTAACTAGAATCAAGTAAATTTATGAGGTTTTAATATGCTTAACAGAAAGATATATAAAATATTTTGGACACTGCTTAATCTGTTAAAGAGTTAACACATAGATTAACTTTTAAGTTCTTAGAAATCATGTCTAATTCATGGAAGGAATAGACTGCTTTGGTGCCCTAGGTGCTGGGATTCTATTATAGCCGTGAGCCACCACACTGGGCTACAAACTCCACTGCTCAGTGAATTAAAGTGTAAGTCTTCTTTGCCCGCCCATTCACATGCTGAGGTCTTAGCTCGCAGGTAGCTATTGATAGGAGCCCACTAAGGAAGGCAATAAGGTTACCACAGCAGGCGTAGGGGGAAAGAGGCCAGATCCCACTTTTATTAGTATTCTTGTAAGAAAAGACACGGGAATTGTCTCCCCTCCGGGACCCCAACCACATACATATGAAGAAGGGATGTGAGCCAAAAGGTAAATGACAAAAGCCTATAAACCAAGAGGAAACCCTTGGAATAAAGCAGGCCTTGCTGGCAGGCTGATCTTCTGGGGTCAAGTTTCTATTGGGTTACTAGTCTGTGATAATTTTTTTTGTATTAGTCCTAGCAGGCTAAGACAATCAAGCCCTGAAGTCTTCTGGGAAAGCCTTCAAAAGATGAAGTTCTAACTTAAAATACAAACACATGCCTTACCTTCTTTTTCCTTCTCCTTTCTTTCAGCAGATGAGAATAAAAATGTTACCAGAGGTCCACTGACAGGGTTTAGTTTTAGCAAAACTCCAGACAATGTACTTATGTCTGTCTGTGATGGGGTTCACTACATAACCCCAAATAGCCTTGAACTTGATATAGCCCAAGTTGGCCTCAAATCTGTGTCCTCCTGTTTTTCTGCCTCCTACGTGCTGAGATTATAGTATGTATGTGGGAGGATGGGAGGGTTGCACAAAAATTCTTTAAAGACACAGCAGAAACTCAGTGAACCTTCATTCAACTAATGAGTGGGTAAATAGATGTAGTTATAAAAGTAATGTATCGCTTTCCCAGTTCCCAAACAATGCACCAACTGCTCACAAGCAGAGATAAATCGTTCTCTTCTTCTCCCCTCCCCTCCTCTGAACTTTTTATTGGTTTCAGAAATCTTCTGAATAAATTTGTTTAAAGAAATAGTAGAAATATAAGTAAAAGGCTTGTATTTCTGGGGGCAGGACCTGAACTCATGTAGAAGACACATCTCCTGACACATATGTGAAGGAGTTGCTAGACTGGGTTAAGGGAGGAGGAAATATCCACTTTTGCTGTGGGAAGCACCACCTGGTGGTGCCCAGGAATGAACAAAAAGGACAAAGGCAACTGGGCAGCAGAGCACTGTCTGTCAGCTTCTCCACTGTGACTCACTGTGCAGCTGCTCACACTCCTCCAACCACTTCCCTGCTGTGACATTACCCTTCTGCAGTGAGCCAAAGAAATCCTTCCTAAATTTCTCAGGTATTTTGTCATAGGCAAGAGGGAAGTGATTAAATCAGAGCTTTACTGCTCAATTCAAATACAATTTTTAAAAGGTATAAGTTAAAATTTAGTCTTCTTATGTGAAAGAAGCAAATTTTAGCATTTCAAAAGAAAATGTTACTGAAAAATTATAAACTAACATTAAGCCAAAGTATATGGCCTAATGGCCCCCCTAAAAAATTGATTCTATCAATAAATGGAGCAGAGGGCTGGAGAAATTGCTCAGCAGTTAAGAGCACTGGCTGCTCTTCCAGAGGACCTGGGTCAGTTCCTAGCACTAAGATGGAGGCTCACAAACATCTGTGAACTGCAGTTCCAGGGGATCCAGCACCATCTTCTGGCCTCCCTGGGCAATGAGCACACACATGATGCACAGACATACACAGAGGTAAAGCATCAATAATGTTTAAAATGCCAAGGAGGAAAAAGAATGTTGTTCTTGTACCACTGTAACAACAGAAAAAGTTGGCTCACCTTATAAATAAAGACTGCTAAGCTCAAGCTAAAGCCTTCCAAGTGCATGCTGAAAGGAGGGTACATCCTCTGCACAGACTCACAAAACCACAGGCTAAAAACGTGCTGTTTTTTTAAGTTCAGTTGTTTAGAACACTAATCACATTTGATGACTGGGAAAAACAACACGAATTCATACATCCACATATATATACAGGTTTTAAAATGGTGGCTAGGTTTCCAGATTGGGCCACAAGAACTACTAATACAACAAAGGTGGTGGTGGTGGTGGGGGTCTTTGAGACCACTGAGCCATAGCAACAGGAAATAAGACTCTAAAATAGCAGGAAGCTTCAGATAGTGGTGATGTGGTACATAGGAAATTATTCCCCAGTCATGTTCCCAGTTGGGTGGTAGGAGACTAAATCAATCACTGGCCACGGAAGTGGAGGTGTGGAGACAGGAAGGAGGAGCAGGAGTGCCTGGTCCTGGTACAGCCTTTAAGGCTGGCTTTGTTTGTGGTTTTCCCCCTCTATAAAAACATCAATTTTACCTTTGTTTGGACACCTATAACATTTCCTTTTGTGTATGTACAAATGCAATTCGAGACAATGAACTGATAAGGAAATTTTACTTCATTTTATACACAGAACAAAAAGATGGGAGGCAAGGAAAACAAAACAAAACAAAACAGGAAGATTCTGAGCAGACTGGGAAGGGAAAAGTAAAACTTACTATATGCTGCTGAACAGAGTGAAGGAAAGAAGCACTAAGAACCGGAGGGCCTAAAAGGAGGCTGGAGGAATGAGAGAGAGGTGGGGGAAGGGGGCCCAACCTAGGGGATCCTTAAAGAGGGAAGAAAACAGGTAGCAAAGAGCCTGCTCAGTCCTGCTGCTTGGGAGCACAGCTGGCATTGCACAGCTGGTCTGGGGCTACAACAGTAGTAACTGCGGTAACATCTCCTACACGCCAGGCATTCTTTTTTTGTTTGTTTGTTTGCTTGCTTTTTTTGTTTTTTTTTTGTTTTTTTGGTTTTTTTGTTTTTTGTTTTTTCAAGACAGGGTTTCTCTGTAGCTTTGGAGCCTGTCCTGGAACTAGTTCTTATAGACCAGGCTGGTCTCGAACTCACAGAAATCCGCCTGCCTCTGCCTCCTCAGTGCTGGGATTACAGGCGTGCGCCACCACTGACTGGCCACGCCAGGCATTCTTTGAGAGCTTTCTGTTCCACAAACATGTCTTCAATGCTGTTATGATTTTCACTCAAGGGAGTACAACGGTTTGTCAAAAACCATTCAAACAGTACACCTCCCAGAATCAGGTGTGGCTCCACTGAAGCACCAGTGCCATCACGCACACAGGCACCCATAAAAGAGTGACAAGTAGCAAGGGCAAAAGATGGTCCATCACTAATTAGTATCTCTTTGTAAAAGAAAGGGTCACAGGTAGCAAATGTCAGGAATTTAGCACCCATTTGACAAATACATTGGGGAGACAACAATAAACAAGCCAACTAAAAATCTCTACAGGACAAAGTCTTTAATCCCAGCACTCCTGAGGCAGAGGCAGAGGCAGGCAGATCTCTGAGTTGAGATCTCTTGAGTTCAAACAAAGTCAGTCTGGTCCACAGAGTGAGTTCCAAGACAGGCTACACAGAGAAACCTTGTTTTGAAAACAAAACAACAAACAAAACAAAACTCTCTATAGGACATGCAGGTAGGGTTGGTTTCTTTTGTGTGTGTGTGGGGGGGGTCTTTCAAGACATTTTTACAGTATTTAGAAGATATTTAAGTGTAATAGAGAATCTGAAGGCTTGAAAGGGGAAAACAGTGAGAGATGGGAGAGCAGGAGGAAAGGAAGAGCAGAGGTGCTAAGGTGCCAAGCCACAGCAGACCTTGTGGGGCCCATGCTTTGCTCTGAGCAACACCCACGGTGAATTCCCAGCATGATTAACACTTTAAGACTGTTTTAGATGAATTACTCAGGGCTGGAGGTGAGGAGACTAAGCAAAGAGCAGGAACAACAATCCAGGCAAATGGTATGGTTCCCTGAATAGGACAGAGCTAGTGGTACTAGTGAAAGGTTCATACCTACGTTACTTTTGAAAGGTAAAACCTAGGGGAGTTGCTAATGAGCAGGACTAGCACAAAGGAAAAAGATGGCCACAGTCACTACAGTGTCCTGTAGTTCTAAGGAGTTGAGAGATGTCATTATCTGAGAAGAGGAAAGCTATGGGCATGTGAGAGTACAGAAGAAAGCCAAGTGAAGACCAGAAGTTTACCAGATGGCTCAGTGTTAGACCACTTGCCAAGCAAGCTTGTTGAATACTATCCCTAATACCCACATGGCGGAATCTGAGCTGACTCCTCCAAGTCATCCTCTGACCTCCACCAGTGTACGTGGCTGGCAAGTAGAAATATGTGCATGTGCGCACACACACAATATTTAACAATAAAAAACATCAGAAGTTCAGCTTCAGAAATGGTAAGTTTAAGGTGGTTATTGTACATGAAAATGTCAAGTGAGTGTTATCTGTAAGCTAGGAGAGGTCTGGCCAAGGGGTATGCTTTTGAGAGCATCAGCATGCAGGAAGGATTTTAGCCCTCTGTATCAGTGTACCATGAGTCTATAGGCTTTGCTTTTTTTCCCAAGGGGAATGGGAGTTGGGAATTTCTATTTGTAAGGATTTACATTTTATGACTTTTTTAAAAAATAAAACTATCCCAAAAATATTCTGAAAAGGTTACTTTTAAAACCTGGTTCTATTTTACTCTAGACAAAGAACTCCAGACAGCAAAGAGTGTGAGAGTGGGAAACCTTCCTGAGGGAAGAGCACACCAAATGGCTGTCCAATACACACATGTAAGTAACATTTTAAGGACTGGGCAGGTGGTTTTCGTTTTTTAGGAATGAACACACACATGAGTATGTATGCAACAACAATTTAAAAAAAGAGGCCATGAATTTGAAAGAAAGCAAGGAGGTTATATGGAAGGGATTGAAGGGAAGTAAGAAAGGGAGAAATGATGTAATTCTATTATAATCTCAAAAACCGAAAAAATTGTTTTAAAAACCCGACTCTATGTGATTAACAGAATTCCTTAGATCCTTTTATAAATCCAATACTTGTTATGAGATTTTTAGGAGTATTATTATTATTTTGCATCATTGAAACGTTGATTTTCAGTGGACAGTGGTGGTGTACACCTTTAATCTCAACACTTGGGAGGCAGAAACAGATCTCTGTGAATTCAAGGCCAGCCTGGTCTACAAAGTGAGCTCCAGGACAGCCAGGGCTGTTACAGAGAAACCCTGTCTCCAAAAAAGGGAGGGAGGGAAGAAGGGAGGGAGGGAGGGAGGGAGGGAGGGTTGATTTTGTGTTGACCTTTGCTTAGGAGCCACTCTCACTTGTGTGAAGTAAAGACTAAAAACAGATCAACAGCACACACCGACTCTGAAGAACCATGCAACCAGGAACAAGCCACTCCTGACAGACACTGTTTTCTCATCGAATCACAAAGCCTTGCGGCATCTTTCGAGAGCACATAAGAAGTCTGAAGTGAAGGCTGTGTTCTGCAGGTTGCTTAGTTTTCTCTGAACACTGGCAAATTCAGTGTTTCAGTCTTTTACCCACAACAGTGAAGAAAGTAAAGTTTTAAAAGTAGGTACCCCACAATCACTACTGAATGACTCACAGGATGCAAAGAAAGCAATGTTCTAGACTCAGTGGCCACAGACACGACAGGTTATGAGTGAAATCTCAAGGGTACAGACAGTTGTTTGTTTTGTGATACAGGGTCACATCTGTAGCTCAGGCTAGCCTGGGGCTTACTAGGTAGTCCAAGCAGCCACAAACTCATAGTAGCACTACTGGCTCAGCTCCCAGGTATTGAGATTACAGGCATAGAGCCATCATGACCAGCTCAAAACTGATTATTTATGTGTTTGTTTGTTTGTTTGTTTTGGTTTTATGGGACAGGGTTTCTCTGTAGCTTTGGAGCCTGTCCTGGAACTAGCTCTTGTAGNTGCCTCTGCCTCCCAAGTGCTGAGATTAAAGGCGTGCGCCACCACCGCCCGGCTCTCAAAACCGATCTCTAGAGGATATCCTAACAGATGGATTTTCTCAAGTTAACACTCAGTGAACAGCATGTCTAGGACCTGGCCGAAACACACTCAGTGAACAGCATGTCTAGGACCTGGACAAAACACACTCAGTGAACAGCATGTCTAGGACCTGGACGAAACACACTCAGAGTTCAGTTTCCCTAAGAGGATACAACAGTCTTCTATCTCCTTATCAAGTTCAGAGCACAAAACTCTCCCATACAGTTCAGTTTGGTAAGTGATGGTGGCAGAGTTACAGTTTGAACATGAAATGTCTCTAGTTTTGTGCTGGTACTATTTTAGGAGTTTCTGGAAACTTGAGAGGTCAAGCCTACTAGGAGGAAGGAAGTCACTAACAAGTTAGGGTGCCTAGTCCTATCCCTTTCTTTCCCTCTCTTCTTCCTATCTACAATGAGGTAAAGGCACTCTCCTTATCCTATGTGCCTGCTGCCATGATGTGGCACAGACCCAAGAAACTATTCCTTGAACCCCGTGAGAGTGTGAGTTAATATAACCCTTCCTCCTCTGAGCTGTCCCCATTCCTATTCAATCATGGTAAAGATGAAAGCACCTGGTGCAGTATGGCATGCACACAGTGAGCTGAAAATAGGGCACGACATAGAAAGTCTGCATTTATCATTCTGAATAATGCTTGTAAATAAGAAATAAAATGTTTTGCAACTATATAATAAAGACACCTATTTTCTTCAATAAAATTAGCTTATGTTTAATTTTTATGCTATGTCTATGTTACTATGGTTTTTTGAAGCCTTTGCTCTCTAAGCTATGAATGAGAAGAACAGAAGTCATTGTAAGCAGGACCACTGGAAATACACATGGAAGTCTGGAATCAGAATTTGGAAGATGGCACAAAAGGTGCCGAGTGACAGTAAAAAAACTATCAGGTCCATATAAAGCCTTTTGAGGTAGATATACTTCTAAAGGAAAATGGGAAATCAAAATGAGGATGGCACATGTCTGTGAAGCGCCGTACACTAGGCAGATCCAGATCCGCACAGCTCGAGACCTACAAAAGGGCAGGAACAGAACGAAGGGTGACATGACAGCAGTGCAGACTGATGAACGACTCGCTCACCACCACACAATCTGTGACAGTTCCAGAACTGGGACTAGCTTTAGCTGTGCCTAACAGAAAATCTGCCTCAGATGGCACTGATACAACAGGACTCAGCTTTTGTTTTTTAATTAATTTATTCATTCATTTGTGAGTGTTTTGCCTATGTGTGTATGTGCACCACATGTGTGCTTAGGGTTAGTGGAGTTCATAAGAGGACATTGGATCCTTTGGAACTGGAATTATGGATGGTTGTAAGCCACCAGGTGGTTGATGGGAACTGAATGTGGGGGCCCTCTCCTGAAAGAGCAACAAGCGGTCTTAACCACTGAGCCACCTATCCAGTCCTCAGGGTTCAGTTTTAATACATCTTCACAGATTAAAAAATGAGAAATAAGGCGCATTCTGTAGACTTCAAAGACATTCAATAAATTTTGCTCTAAGGAATACTACTGATGATCTCTATTCACCTCATTGTAAGATAGCAGATCCAAACCCTGCTACAAAACAACAACAACAACAACAACGAAACTCCCAAAGTTGATGACCTACAGTGGTTGAGCATGTGCCTAGCATGTACAAGACCCTGATCTAAATTCCCAGTGCTAATAAAAACAAACAAACAAACAGCAAGGGCTGCACTTGTAGCTCAGTAAAGTGCTTGCCTGGCACGTGGGAAGCCCTGGGTTCAATCCCCAGCACTGGCAGAACACACCCATACCCCAATACTGAAGAGGTGGAGGAAAATGGAGCAGGAATTCAAGGCTCAAGGCCATCCTAGTCTATGTGAAACCCTGCCTTTAAAATATACACAAACATACATTCATGCATCATAAATAAACACAGAACAAAACAAATCTAAAATGATTTGATACTGTTACAAAACTAAAGGAGGGGCAGACAAACGGGGAAGGTGGCCAGAGCCACAGCTGTAAAAGAGTGGCTGGAGGGTAGCTCACGTGATAATCTACATACAATATGGCTGATATCAAAGCAGTGAATGCTTCTCTGAGTAAAGAATCCCAAGGAAGATAATTCCTCACACACTAGGAAATGTGTCTGTAGCAGCAGCTCTCAGAAAACAGAAAATGGAAACAGAAAAAAAAAACATGAAATATTATAAAGGGAGTTTAAAAAAAGACAGAATAAGGACAGGAGATGTAACTGGTGGGAGCACGAAGTCTTGATTTTCATCCAGCACCCCAGAACAGAAATATTGGGGGGCACTCAAGTGTGATTTATAAACCCTGTAGAAGCAATATACATGAAAAAGCACGCCGCTTTGTTTGGGGTGGAGGGGAGAAACACAAAGGGGCTTGTTCTGCAGTCCAGCTCTCCAAGTGCTAGGACTACAAGTGTGCACCATCATACCCATCTGTTATTCCATTAGCCCTTTTAATTTTATTTCTAAATTAGTCATAAAGCTGAAAAATACAAAAAAATTAAAGGGCCCATTGGATTCAGATGCTAAACATTTTAAAAAAATACTTTCCTTTTAACCGCGCTAAAGCATGAATGGAGAAGCCAATGACTAAAAGAAGAGCAAGGACTTGGCTTAGAGTATTATAAACCTCAAACTGATAATGATAAACTTCACAAGTATCCAGGAAAATCAAACATCCAGCAAATTATATCATAGGGGTGGGAATGGAAATGGGGCACAAAAGTGAGAGCTGAGGTCTGACCAACAGATTCATTAGCAGACATGTTTCTGGCAATGTTGGCAGGAGCCATTTCAATAATACAATGGTAATAGAAACCTATGTGGTTATGCTTAAGAGGGAATGAAAGGCAAAGCAGCATCAACAGTCCTACTGCGTCTGCTTCAAAGGCAAAGAGAATCCGCAGTTGCTGGCAGAAATAATAAAGCGGGAGGAGTGTGACTTTTCCACGGGTGAAAGGAAAACATACTGTACACAGATGGGAAACCCAATAGAGAAAACTCAATGATTCTAGGCGGAGAGTAGCTGGATCCAAGATCCAGCACACAGCCAGGACCTTGGCTGATGGTGGTGCACAGGAGATCCTCTCCTTGCTGTTTCAGGTTCTCACATATACTCTGAAGATCACAAGGCTCTCCCCACTGTGTGGGTGGCTGACTAGCAAATGTGGCACAGATCGCAGCACCTTTCTAACTTCCTATCTTGGGCTCTGTTCTCTGAAATCATCAATGGGTAAATGTTTTCTTGAGAAAGGGAACCTCTAGTCCTTGGCTCCATCTCAGGGCTGGGGAAAAGCTCTCCATGACTCTCACCTCCATTGTCTGAATTCTCAGTTCCAATCTCTGAGTCATTCCATCTATGTGAAAGGCGGCATGTGTTAACAGCCAAGGAGTTTTCTCAGTCTGTTTCCTGCCAGAAACATAGGGATGTCCAACAGCCTCTTCTAGATGTGAGACAAGAGCATAAAGATCATATGGCTTAAGGACCACAGAACCAACTAATACTGAGCCAGTGATGGAAATGTAACCAGTATGTGATACGATGTACAATGGAGACACAGTCACTGTGTCTGATTTCCAGGGATGTACGGACCTTCTTAAAATTACTACACATTAAGCAGTTCATTTCAGACTCATGAAAAATAATATGAGCTATTTTAAATAACAAACATTCAATTTGCCGTTTGATTCAGCTAACTTCTGAATGATCTAGAGTACAAAGTCAAATAAGCAAGTAAGCCCCAGAGGCATTCAGAATCACAGCAGTGCAAAGCAGACAGGCTTCACTTAAGTGGACTACAAACCTACAATTTCAGGTGGACACTGCTACACGGTCAGCTCATTACACCGACATATAATGTCTAGTCAGCCTTCCATGTAGTGCTTGTCAAGTACCTAGTCTACGTTAGACTTGTACTCTAGGCAGAATGTGTTCTCTTCTTTAATAAGAGTGAAGACCATCAGAAGAAGCATGAACAGAGCAGCAGTAAGCTCATGTTCAGACAGGAATGTCATGAATTTTAAAAACAATCCATATTTCTAGAACCAAGAAAATGGGGAAGAGTAAGTGACTACCATTCTTAAGATGGTTTTTGTTGCTGGGAAAAGGACCTCACGAAGTTAGTTACCTTAGGAGCTGCAGTACCATATTCCCTGGTCCATGTGTGGGTCACATAACCACAATGATGCTTTAGTCCTCCAAACACTTTAAAATCCAAAAATGAGTCTCTACATACTTGGTTTCTTCTCTAATTTATAAACTGTATAACAGCAAATCACTACACTGGTTTGAAACATGGCAAATATACCCAAGGATACTTAAAGTTAAAGGCCACATTAGAGCAACCATAAAGACCGTTTTCTTATTGAACCATCAGCATCCCTACAGAAGACACTGGTTAACTAAAGTCTATCCTCATTGCCAACCCTCCATCTTCAAACCTTCTTCCTCTCCTATATGACTACAGTGGGGGAAAGAAAAAAACAAACAAACAAAAAAAAAACCGTAGTCTCTCTTCAAACCATCCTTTCCACAAACCAAAATTTAAGAAAACAGTGCTTCAAGAATGCTATGTGGCCAGGCAGTGGCGGCACACACCTTTAATCCCAGCACTCGGGAGGCAGAGGAGGCGGATCTCTGTGAGTTCGAGGCCAGCCTGGTCTACAAGAGCTAGTTCCAGGACAGGCTCCAAAGCTACAGAGAAACCGTGTCTCGAAAAACAAAAAAAACAAAACAAAACAAAAACGCTATGTGATAGTGTGTTATAAAACCTTCAAGAATTTTCTAGGCTCAGCAAACAGCAACTGAAAGCTCAAGGCCCTCCAGTGTGCCCACCAAACATCTCTTCCAAGCCTGTCACTTCCAATGATAACTGATGTCCTGCTTTTCCCACAAATTTTGCTTTCTTGCTTCTTTTCACTCTACAAACGTCCATTATGTGCCAGGTACCTTTCTAGGGACATATAATAACCAACAACTTCATGAAGGAAGAACGTCGATTGGTAGGAGGTAGAGAAAAATAAAAATTGAGACTACAAGATAGACAAGGAGGTAATCAGCACATACGTAGGGTATTCCTTTATTACATTTGAGTACCAGGCAGTGAAATGGCTAAGTGCTAAAGCCTGGAGGCAACAAGTGTGGTGGATATGTTCAAATAGTAGATGTCGGTCAGTATGACACCTGAGGAGCCAACAGAGAAAAGCTTCTAAGAAAATGAAGCTAACACTTAAGCAGGAGAACAAATAGTAGGGGCTCCCAGGCCAAAGTATGACATGTGGACTTCAATCTGATTGAGATATGAACTACTCAGAGTTTTGGTGAGACCAGCAACAACACATGACATTCACTCTGGGTCTGAGAATACAAATCAGTGGTCTAGGGCTTGCCTACAATACATGAAGCCTTGTGTTCAATTCCTAGTACTGAAAGTAAACTGTACCTCTATCTGTGTCAGTTCTTCTGCCTACTGCCAGGGTATTATTCACCATTGTGAGCTACAGTTCACAAGTAGCCACATCCATCTCTCTAGACCAGTGGTTTTCAGAGTACGAACATATCTGCTCTACCTGCAGCATCAGCAGCCATGGGAAACACACTAGAAATGTAAAGTTCTAGGCCCACTCAGATCCAAGGAATCTAGCTGGAGGCAGAGCTCAACCATCTGAATCTCTTAATACATGACTATGTCTGAAATTGTTGCTACTGCCCAATGGGTTCATTAAGGTTCCTTGTTCTTCTGAGAGACTACCAAAATAATCCCACCGTGTCTATCATGGCAGTAAATCCAAGCCTTAAGGACAGCTCATGTTTGCCTGTCAACATCTGTTCCCAATCCTGCCTACTACTTCCAAGAACTGAGGTCAATAGTATCCTCAGCAGGTTCATCTAAAAATCCACCCATTAGTCCACGGTGCACCGTACCCCCTTGCTCTAAAGGAAACCTGACAGCTCCTGGAATACAGCTGTTTCTGCAGCAAAAGCTGCTCACCTGCTTTGGCAGAGGCGAGTATCCTCCTTGCTTCCCAGCACAGCCTCCAAAGCCCCCCTCTGCTCCCATCCAAACTGCAAACTACAGATCTTTTAAAAGAGGTTCCACTTCCTGTTGTCCTAGCCTTAGTCTTGTCTTCAACTCAGGACTTCAACAACCACACAGAACTAACATTTGGTCTCCTAGGATTTGTTTTCAACGTTTTTAGCACCAAATATATTTTTCAACTCTTCACCTGAACCACCTACTAGCATCAGGCTAACACCAGCATCACCTCTAAAAACGATAAGCATCTAAAGAAGAGTTTGTGTGGGCTAGTTTCCCATTGCAGCAGTTCTCAACCCTTCTTATGCTTTCTGGCCTACAAAATAAATCCACCCTTTTCACTGTCTCTACTCCCCATCGTGTTTCTTCCTTTCTTCCTCGGACAGCTTAGATGAGACAATGTAACATTACTCATTGTTCTTTCCAGAAGGTTTGCACCTTCCCTCCCGCACAACAGCTGTGTGATTGCTACTCCTTAATTCAAGGCTCAGCTACTTTCCCCAGATATGACACAGAGAAAGAAGACAAAACCAGAATACCACCATGAAACCAATGTCCCCATCCTGCCTGACTGCAAGCAGATGCCCTCTTTCCCATTAGAGCCCTGGGATGGACAGAACACTCTGCTCCTCATAACTTTTTTCTTTAGCACCCTCTGTTTCTTCATCTCTACTTGGATCTATCCCACTAACATGACACATGCTTGATATTCACCTTTTAAAAGCCCTTCAGTCGACATTTCCCTAAAGATACTGCTCAATTCTGTTCACTTCTCCTCAACAGTATTCCTAGTCACCCATACCTGCCAACTTACAATGTGGTTCATCCCAATATTCTCCAAAACAGCTTTTCCTAGTCACTAACACCTTACCAAGGCCAGTATCAATGACTTGGTCTTACGACCCAAAACTAGCACTTTCTTCTCCAGGTAAATCTGTCTGGGTTTTTACCTACCCAACACCATTCTTTTCAGTAACTTTCAGAAATGACTCAGGACGTGTTCAATCTGCTCTCTCTTACCAGTTTAAACAAGGAAAGAAAACTATGTATGGACGACTCCTCACCTTGCTTGCTGCTCTTCTGCCACCCACACACAATGAGTGGAAAACAATATTTTCAGCCAACATGTATTAATAGCTCAAGTCTTATTATTAACATGATAACCTAAGAGTTCCCTGAGCTTTCTTCTCTTAATGTGTCTGGCTATGTGTGTGTGCAGATGCATGTGTGTGAGCATGTGTGTAGAGGCCTGAAAACAACCCCAGGGTTGACAGCAATTCCTTTTAAATAGGATCTCTCATTGGCCTGGAGATTGCCAATTAGGTTAGTCTGGGAAGCCAGAGAGTCACAGGGACATCTTCCTGTCTCCATCTTGACTTCCTAGCAGGAAAAAGTGTCCATTACCACACCTGGTATTTTCATATACTCATCAAGTGCTTTACTAACTGAGCCATTCCCCAAATCCAGTTTTCCAGATATTTGTTTGTTTGTTTAAAGATAGATTGTTGTTCTGTTGTCCAAGCTGCCTAGAACTCACTCATTATGTACACTAGCTGGTTTTGAACTTGAGGTGATTCTTTTTCCTTGGCCTCCCAAGTGCTTGCATTACAGGTGTGACCCACCATGCCTGACTTACCAAGATGTTATGCACTAACCCAAATTTATTCCAATTGTAAACTCTGTAATAAGAAGGGAAGCCTTTGTTATCTTTCTAATATATAAATCTGGTGACACACTACCTTGCCTAGATCCATTAGTGGATCTTAAATTATGCAGTCTCCTATGTTTTCTTTCTTACCAACAACTGCCATTCTACTTAGGCCCAGTACACAGGTTATTGGGGGGGATGAATATGAATGAGATTTGGTAACCTATTTATTGTCTTTTAGAAAATCTTTTTTAACTCTCAAAGCAATATTTATCTCTTTCCTCCTGAGCTTGTCCTACTCCCAAAGCCAGTTCTACCTTCTCAGAGCACAAGCAATTATCCTCTATACTTTTATATACTTCATTTCTCTCATTCTAATGGATGTGCTCAGTTCACTTTTAAAAACATGATGGTCTACTGTCTTTTACTTTATATTCCTGAAGTACCTGAAATGAAACCTAGCACCTTGACCACTGAGCTATATTCCCAGTCCTAAGTCTCTTGTATTTATTTTTTTAAATATTTATGTATTATGTATACAGCATTCTGTGTGCCTACAGGCTGGAAGAGGGCACCAGATCT
>LOJH01013966.1:30509-44272 GCA_001685095.1 Ellobius talpinus | reverse complement strand
CTACAAGAGCTAATAAGTAGCCTGGCCTAATGGGCCAATCAGCTTTATAACTTACAGATATCTCTGTGTGATTTTTCTTTGGGGCTAAACAGCTGTGGGAATCGGGCAGGACAGAAAACCAAAGCAAACAGCCTCTCATATTACACCATGGCAGCATCTACTCTGAGGTCTATGAGTTAATAGGACACATAGTAAGGTGAGAATGTAGGTAGTGCCATGCTGAGGCAGGGAAAGAAATACGTCTTTATATGCGCATTTCTGGTTCCTAGCAACCAGAGCAACCAACCCTACAGTCATCAAGATGCCTGTGTGCACATTTTCATCTGGGAGAAATCAGGCCTGGTCCATCCTGATCACTCAGCCTGAGGCCCTCAAGCATTTCAACAGTTGGAACACTAGACTGCTTCTTTTTTTTCTCACCTCTGGACCCTCTTTCTTGGGCTCTCTCATCTCCCAGGATCACAGAGAATTATATTCCCATCCTTTCAAATTGTGAAACGTGGCTGGTTGTGGCTTCCCATTCCTAAGTAGCAGTCCCTGACCTGCAGTTACTGTTTCAGTATTTGTAATGGCAATCTTAATATTTTTGAGACCTAAGATCAGAGCAACCTGCTCAGAACAGACCATTCCCTGAAGAATTTCCCAAAGTCATGGAAGGTTTTGCCTAGGCAATAAATAACCTATATGAGGTCAAGCCACTGCATATGCTTGTTACACAGCATAACCAGCCTTCCTCTGACTAATACATCCACTAAGGAATCAGCCTCCAAGCTACATCTGGGCACCGTGTAGAGTCCTTTCTAGACAGCTCTGGCAGAAAACCAACTCAGACAGGATAGCAATAATCAGTCTAGAGGAAAGCCTATTAATGGAAGGGGAAAAGGCAGGAGAATACATTGATTATACTTCATATCAAATATGCTTAATATAAGCAATATATCTATTGCAAATATAAGCAGTCGGGGGCTCCCATAAGTGAAATTGTAATGGCTGATGTTTTCGTCATCGGACGCTGAACATTCAACACTTGCCGCTCCTGTCATAATTTGGGGACTTATGAATCTTCATTGCAAAGGCTTTTGTTTATTGGCCTTAAGTTTGTGTATGTCAATGGGTTGTGGTGTGTGTGTGTGTGTAACATTCGCATATGTATATCCGTGTGCTTGTGTGTGTGTCTGTGCAGGTGTGCAGTGAGCCCCCAGGGATCCCGTCTCTTTCCCTAGTGTCAGGATTGTAGACACACAGCACCCAGCTGGACTTTTACCTGTATGCTTGGAATCTGAACGTAGATCCTGCTGCTTAGGTACCAACTCTTTACCCATTGATTCATCTCTGTAGCCCCCGAAAATGTTTTTGTATCTGAGCTTTGGACCTCTGGCTGTTTGTGTTTGATACACGACACTCAAAAATAGCTTCTGCCGATGACGGAAGGCACGACCTTGGCTGACCATTGATTTAGGAACCAGTGAGGCCAGGCTGTGCTGTGTCTTTTTAGGCTTCTGTCCACATCGATTCCAGGCAACAGCCCGTTTTAAGAAAAACTTAGGCAAGATTTAAAAAAAGAGAAAATTGGTCTTCCCTTGAGTAAACCTGCCAGGTCCAGTGGGTAAATAATGCATTTTCTGGAAGCTTTTACAAACGGGTCCTTATCCAGCCACTTTTATACACTACTGTTCTGCCTAAGACCCGCGTGCGTAGAAAATGCAGTGGCTCCAAAATGACAGACCACCTATGGGACTGAGGATTTTCTTCCTTCTGGATCTTTCCCCCCTTTTCAACAAAGAAATGTATTTTCCTCTCTTCAGTTAGAGAAAAAATAATCTTTCTTGAAATACGATCTCCTCAGATAAATAACGGCAATAAAAGTAAATGGAAAGGGGGAAAGAACGCGGATCCTCAGTGCAGCACACAGCACTTTTCTAATTGGAAAATGCTAAAAGGAGTTTTCCTTGGAGGCCTCCCATCTGACTTCAGACCAAACAAAACAGCCATCTGCCTGGGAGAGCTGAGGTCTTCATTCCCCTTATTAAAGGGGAAGTGAGCGGAAGACGAAAAACAGGGAGGTCTAAAACCCCCGTTAAAGGGGAAGTGAGCGGAAGATTAAAAAAAACACGGAGGTACGCGCTCATGGTCATGGGAGCAGGCATGTGTTCTGCAGTGGTGGAGGGTAGAGACTGCAGACTAGAAAGAATGTAAAGAGAGGTGGCCTTGCTTACTCTACCCTATGGGGATACCAAGCCTCGTCCTTAGAGGTTTCACTTCTTTCTGCTTGTGTTGAAACCTTCCCCTTTTCTACCCTAAAAGGCACTCTGCGTTCTCAGAGTTCTGGAGTTTGCAGCAGGCACCTTTCACAAGATAGTTTGCTGTCGGGTTTCAAAGCTAAGCCAGACATGCCACTCAGGCCCTGCTGCGCCTCCAGGTTCTGTTAGGAGCTCCATCAGAAAAAGCATAAGCTGTTGATCTCTTGAAATGTCTTTCTTTTCTTAATGAAAGGCAGCAATTTCATGATGCTTACACAGATGGCATTAAGAAATGTAGACATAACTGTATGTAACAACAATTCATGAAAAAAGAGGTCATAAATTTGAAAGAGCTAGGAGGAATAAATGGGAGGATTTGGAGGAAGGATACAGACGGGGAAGTGATGTAATTATATTATAACCTCAAAAAATAATGGAAATAATTAAAAAGAAACTATGTAGTAGGCAAAAACCTATTTATTTTTTGTTCCTTTTGATGATGTTTTGTGTGATTGACTATGATTAAATATTTCCTTTTCCTTTTTAACTGTGTGTGTAATGTGTGTGTAATGTGTGTGTAATGTGTGTGTCAGCATGTGTTTGTGCATGTGCACATAGTACCCAAGGGGCCAGAAAAGGGTACTGATCTCCTGGAGCTAGATTTTCAGACAGCTATGAGCTGCCCAATATGGGTGCTAGGAAAGGAACTCAGGACCTCTGTAAGACCAGACGCTCTTAACCTAAACCCATAGAAGATCTTGCTAATGAAGCAGGTCATTGTCTGTGGAGCCCTCTGAATTGCCTGAGTACCAGTCATTCTGATCCTCGGGACTGGTCAATCAGCACCCACCTTGCACTGAAGCAATGGCTCTCAGGAGTGGAGTGTGATTCCCCCCCATGAGAGTGTTGGCAGTGTCTGCTGAGCTCTTTGTTGTCACAAACGAAGGAAAGAGGATGCTCTTGGTTCCTTATGTACAGAGAGTGGAATGCAACAAAATACTGTAAATGCGCAGTGTGAGGAATTCCCCAGGGAGGAGTCACAGTACTGAGGTGAGAAACCCCACACTGGACACTTCCTCCAAGGCTGGGAAGGTTCTGGGAACAGCCAGATGTAACTATGAAGAGTCAGGCATCTCTTTGACAGGAAACACCCCCATCTTATCACTTTGATTGTATGTGATTTATAGAGAGCAATTTCCAAATAAACAACCTGGGACTATTTCAAAGTTCTAATCTAAGTAGGTGTGGCAGGGTCCTTTTGTGTATGTGTGGGCATCTTGTCAGTAATTGTCTTTAACTCCTTCAAAAGGGACTTCAGGATGAGTCTCCCTTTCCTCCCACACACTTGACAATGGATATCTTCTTTCTCGAATACCAAAATCCAGACCACAAATCAGTCATCAGAGTCATCGCCTTGACCTGGAGGAGCACGCTACAGACCCTGGGAAAGAGGACATGGAGGGAATTCACAGCTGTTAACGTCCTGGGCCTCATCAACCACAGTTGCAAAACATCACAAGAGCTGAATAAAGAACTCAGCATTGATTTCTCTCACTCCTGGCAAACAGAGACGCTTCTAAGGGAGAAGTCTCCAACCCAGTGCTCAACATGCACTTGGGCAGCAGCCCAGGATGTCTCTCAAAAGACCTTAAACATTTAATACTGTCTCCATGAAGCTCTGACCAGGAGTCCCAGTTCCAATGAAGAAGGGCGCTGTGCCCTTCAGGGGTAGACTTAGTGATCACCATGAGATTTTATAAAGTTTTCATCTTCTCTTTTTTAAAATGTGCACGTGCCCCCCCACACCCATGTACACTTGTATGCTCGTGTGTGTAGGTGCCTGCAGAAGCCAAAGAGGGCATTGGACCCCTGAAATTGAATTTACAGAGATGGTGGGGCTTTGAGCCACCCAAAGTGGTGATGGGAACCAAACTTGGGCCTCTTTAAAGAGTAGCAAGTGCTCATAACTGTTGAGCTATCTCTCCAGCCCCCACATCTGCTACACCTTTTAAGGCCCAGGGCTAGTAGATAAATTACCAAGTTAAAAAAAAAAGGATCTAGGTACAGTATGAGTGGTGATAATTTAAGCCGCTCATAAAATAAGACGTGCAATGTGTGTGGAAAAGAGGTGTAAGTTTGGGGGAAATGTAAACCAGTGTTTTATTAATTTGGAATTCCTCCACCTGGTTTCTGGTATGATATCAGTCTCACCAAGCTGAGCAGAAAAGGATGAGGGCTTCTTTTTATAGAGGGTGAAGTTCATAAGAAAACGATGTGGCCATCCTCTCGAGATGCTACAGAGAGAAGCTGAACAACACAGGGCAGCTTGGAGACTCATTAATGTGACCGCGGGAGGTCGGGAAGTGAGCACAGAGCACTGCCTCAGCCGCACCCCATCACTGCCCTGAAGTGTGTCTCATTGTGTCGCCAGTGAGGAGGAAGGGTGGCCACTCTGTTCTGATGGCTGCAGAGCTGCCAGAGAGGAGCTAAATAAGTGACGATTTCAGCGAATTATTTTTATCTCCTCCTAATACAGCCAAGTGACTGGTCGATTCTCTTCAATAGATTTGAGTTCTAAAAGCTGTGTGAGAAAGGATGACCAGAAGATGAGACGGATCCAGTGTTCGGCCTAGAGGGTCAGGATGACAGTGGCACTGAAGTTCAGATGACAGAGTCACGGTGGCCAGGATGGCACCTGCTGTACAGACTGTGAACAGAATGCTTTGAGCTCTTAATCTTGAGTCATGCTTACAGGGCAGTGCCGATGGAAAAGGGAGTGGTCTCATCCTTGTCCCCAGAATAGCTAAGTATGTCCTAATGCTGTAAAAGCTCTGTGTCCCAAGCCTACTAATTCTGGTCATTGTAGGTGAAACATAATGTAACGAGCATGGGGAGATGGGCTGGGAGCAAAGGAACACTAGAGTGTGCTCTGGATTACCCCTGGGCTGGGCTGGGGCTTGGAAAAAAGTGCATGGCCATGGAGTAGTGGAAAAGGGCATCTTAGCAGTCAGACACCTGTGGGGGAGACTAGGTCATGGCTTGGGGTTGCAGCTGCCTCGGCTAAAGGGTGGGCCATGATGTGAGTGACGTGGTTGACTTCTGCAAACAAGTGTTCCAACTCACAAGCTTCTATGGTGAATCTAATGGCACTTTCTTGTGGGTAATGGATACAGCTTGTCCTGCTTTTAATGCATCACCATGCCAGTGAAGACCAAGTGAAATCCATCAGCCTTTGTTTGGAACAACCTTGAAGGACTATTCCCATGGCAGTCATTATGATTTTCCCACAAAGACTAACACCTGCAAGATGATCCACTTGACACAAGAACCTCTCAGGGCTCCAGACACCCTACCTTCGGATGGACATTGCACCCTCTGATCAATATCCTAATTTCTTTTAAGTCTGTTCATACAGTTATCTTACTTGGGGTTCTATAAACTCAAGGCAGAAACCTGAAGGCAGGAACTCCTGCAGAGGTCACAGAGGGATGGAACAATCCTTACTAGTTTGCTTTATGTCATCCAAGGCCACCTGNGCCACCTGCCTAGGAGTGGCACTACCCACAATCAGCTAGACCCTTCCACACCAATCATCAATCAAGAAAACGTACCATAGTCTTGTCCACTGGCAATCTGGTTGTGGATGTTTCCTCTGTTGAGGTTTCTCCTTTCCAAATGACTCTACCTTAGGTCAAGTTTACGTAAAACTAGCCATCACATCAAACAACTTAATGTTATATCCAACACTTGACTTTGACTACAGAGAAGACAGATCTTAGTTCAAATCCTGCCTGGTCCAATTGCCAAGAGTATGTTCTTGCCCAAGACACTTAGGTACCAGCATCCTCATCAGTAAAGAAGTCCCAATGGCAGCAGATATTTATTGAGAGCTTAGAATTGCCAAATTTATACCTAATAAGTGAACAAATCCCCATTGTTCCCCACGTTAGTAGTTCTGAAGGACAGGAATTACTGCTGAAGCATTTTGTAGGTGTGGAAACAAAGTCTCTCAGCCGTGTCTAAACTGACCACACCCTCCAATCTTCACTGGGAAGTCATTGGGACCCATCTGGTGTGGCATGTCCTTTTGTCTATGTGTTGTTTTTATTGGTTAACGAAAAAAGAAACTGTTTTGGACCTATAGCAAGGTGGAACAGAGCTAGGCAGGGAAAACTTAACTGAATGCTGGAAGAAAGAAGGCAGAGTGAGGAGAAGCCACGGAGCTCTGGCAGAAACAGATGCCAGAACTTTACCCAGTAAGTCACAGCCTTGTGGCAATACACAAATTAATGGGGATGGGTTAATTTAAAATATGAACTAGCCAAACATATGCTTAAGCCATTGGCCAAACTGTATTACAAACCATATGGTTTCTGTGTAATTATTTCGGGGCTGAGCAGCTGGAAACAAACAAGCAGCTTCGTACGACACTCATCTCTGCACCTGCTCCTCCGAATTGCTCCAAGGACGTCACCAGTGTGTGCCCACAGCATGCAGCATGTGCACCCACACATGACCGTGTTTATTCAGCATCTATGGATTGAAAGCCTCATGAGAGGGGGCACCGTCCTAGGTCCTGGGTATGCAAGGCCTTCCTGGAGCCTGTTATCTAAGAAGAAAGCAGACTTCCGGTAAATCAGTGTTTCTGAAATAAAAGATGTTGAACTGCCACAAAGAAAAATCAGCTAGGAATCAGAGAGGGCTGGTGTGAAGACATGAGGAGGGCATGCAGGATACATGAGGAACGGCTCCTGGTGGGAGAAAGGGGTCGGTGAGGCTGTGACCTTTGAGCCGAACCCTGATGGACAGCCAAGAAAGCCATCTGAACACCTGGGGACATTATTACTGTTTTTATCATAGCTAATCACACGCTAATTTCTTAGCTTAGTCACAGAGCATTCCCATCACCAATGCCAACCAGAGCCATAAACCCTTGCCCTTTCTTATGACAAAGGAAGGAAACAGAGGGGTGAAGCCAGAAAGGGAAAACAGTGTCCAGTCATAGGGAGGGCATCCTAGTCACACACATGCAGAAGAGATCTACAGTGGAAGGAGACTGTTTCCATCTCCTGGGCTGTGAATCACCATAATTCACAAACTTGCGGCTGCAGCTTTGCTGCTGTGCTGCAGTCTCTCTCCCAGACTCCTCCTGTGCATAAAAAGCACACAGTGGCAGCACAGGCTGCTTTTCTCCAGCCCATTACAGGGAACCTGGGACATGTCAAACACCAGCCTGGGGCTCTCACAGATGCTTTTCTGAAATGTTTGTCACCAAAGGAAGCTTAGCAGGGCCTCTTTCCTGTCCTAGGAGCACAGGCCATGAATCTGCTGAACCAGGTCACCAGGACAGTTAAAGCAGGTGCAGCTTCCAAGAGACATAATCCTATCATCCCACATAACAGCTGAATAGTATTCCCCCAGGTAGTTTACTCACAGAGTAAGTTAAGGCTCAGTAGAGAATCCCACTGACTAGGATAGGTGAGGAGTCCAGTAACAAATGCCTTTCCCATATGAGGGGAGACTGGAGCCACAGGGCCTCAGATAGCAAAGATGCACAGAGTTCATCAGGGATGAATCACGTCAGTCTCAAGGGAAGCGCAGGATTGCACCAGAAACCAGGAGCTGCGAGAAGCCCATGGGGTGGCTGGTCCAGGGATATTTGGAGGGAACCAGCTCGGCTAACACATTAGTTTCTGATCTTTAGCTTTAATATTGATTAGAGAAAAGTCTCTGTTGTTTGAAGAAAGCAGGTGGCGGGTATTTAGGTATAGTAACCACAAAAGCCAACATATTTGGTAGTGAGTCTTCAACTTTGGAGAGAAGGCTAGCTGTTCAGAGTCCTTTGGAGGTCAGTGAGGTGGCCCGGTGGGGAAAAGTGCTTGCCACACAAGACCTGGGTTCAATTCTTAGAACCCAGGGTGGAATGAGAGAACTAACTCAGAGTTGTCATTGACCTCCACATATGCTTTATGGCACAATATGCAACCGCACGCATGCAAACATGCAGGCTTGTACAACATGCATGCACACACACGTGACACAATAATAATTCTAAAATGTTTTTTGAAAGCAAGATTCATTTGATTCCTCAGAACACTTGAGGATCAAGCCCAGTAGTTGAGTCAAGATAGCAGTTTCATATGGGGGGGATAAAATGACAGATGGCTGCTTATGTGTCCTGCTCTTCCAGGGATGAACCTTGGTCACAGTCACAAAAGCATGCTTACAGCTCAAATACAGCCAATCAGAGAGCTGGCCTGTTCCTGCATCCACAGGGACTGGTGAAGATGGAGGGTGGACAGTCCCAACTGCTTCCACACAGGGTTTTGCTTTGGAATCTGTCAGTCAGGGATTGTTTAGCTGTTAGAGAAATGTTACAGGCCATTTACTAGCACATTCCTAGTCTTCTTCGTTTGTTTTCTCAGCTGGTTCTCACTCTGTAGTCAAGACTGGCCTTGAATTCATTTCCATCATTCTGTGCATGTCTAGTGCCAGGGTCACAGCATAACCCTCTCCTTGCCAGCTTAATTAGTCTTGATGTTTGTGTCTCCCATCCTCTTGGGGAAGGAAGACCCAAATGGGAACCCAAGATCAGAACCTAGACTCTTCTCATGGGAGTAGTATGGGCATTTGGATGTGTGAAGCTTTACAGTGTGGCCATTAGTCCCACACCACAATATACCTAAGTATTTCCAAATGTCCCATGAGGGCTTTGATTTGACCCTAGTTGAGATGAACCTTAGAGCTAACATCACTGGTCTAAAATGGTCTGATGGACTCACAATTGCAATAGAAGTTACCTTCTGGGGGTTGCCCCAGAATGCACGGGACTCCACCAGCTATGAGCCCTTTACCTCTGTAACCCTCAGTTTAATACCTTTGGAATTATAAGCGAGCATTTCCCTCCTGACTGACATGCTCTTCGCAGCGTCCAGTCATTTCAGAGACAAACTCCCCAAATGACCACCAGTGCATTGCATGAGAGTCAGTGTGAAGATCTGCATCCTAAACTTAGGACTCTAGTTTATAGCTTAATTCCCACAGGGTGATACATCTTCTAATTCCTGGAAGTTATCTAGGAATCGTGGGGTCCAATAGTACAGAAGGTAAGAGGTGAGGCAAACAGAGCCCAGAGTCAGATTACAGACCACAGTGTGACCCACTCCAAGTGGTGGTTCTTCCACGATCAGCTGGGCGGATTCGTGGCTCTGAGGAGCAGGAGAGGTAGCTGCAGAGACCTGTCTGTGAGTAAAATGGAGGTACAAAATTCCTTTGGGGAAGTGACAGAGGCATCGAAGAAGGGAGAAATGACATAAAAAAGAAGAAAAAGTTCATCCTGGACTGGAAAGCCATGGGATGAAGAGACAGGAGGCAGAGAACAGACAGGCTAGCCCATCAAATCAGATTTCCTAGATCATTTAAGTTAGAGTAGATTTAAATTTCTTTGTTGTTTATTGCAGGGTGGGGTGGGGTCTCCTTTAAACGTTTTAGGGGTGTCTGAGGAACATACTGATGAAAGAATATCCCAGATGTGGGTTAACAGTGGGGTTAAGCAACCCTGGAGAATCCAACAGCTCTGACCCTCAGACTTAGGATACCAGGCAGGCAGGTGTCTTCTGGAAGCTCTTTCCTCCACCCTGCTGATTTGTCCCCTAGGAACATTTCCAAGGAAAGGCATGAGAAAGTTTCAGGAGCTAAGAGGCTTCCTTGACTTTCATGCATTCTTGCATTTCCTAGTGACCAGATAAGAGTCACTGACAAGGGGCTAAGCCCATGGGGAGGGCGGCCTGTGTGAGGAGGAGCGGAGTGTGACCAATGAGGAACAGAAGTCAGGGTCTCCTTTCACAGAGCATTCAACAAGGAGTGCTCAAAACAGAAATGTTAGCTTGGTCCCCACCAGAGGTAACAAGAAAGCAAAGCCAACCTTTCTGCCTAAAAGCAAACATGGGTGGAGTCCTGGGAGCAAGTTGAACCTAGAAAACAGTTTTCAGTGTAACCGTGGCTTCAGCTATTTCTGCATCTTTCTGTGTTTAACGTGTGTTGGTACCTCAACACTGGAATCTAGGAAAGACGGTTCCTGGCTGTGGAAATGAGGGCATGGGAGGGAAAATCCCTTCAGGATACCAGAGAGATGCTGAGCGGTGAAAAGAGAGTTGTGACATGGGGAGTCAACATAGGGGCTGCTGGGAAGTGGGGGGATGGGGAGCAGAAGACAGAGCCTGGCCCTTGGAAGCTGTGTGCACTAGGCTGGGATCAAGTGCTGAAATCCCCCCCACCGCTCCCCCGGCCATGTAAAGAGTCATGCAATAGCATTTTAACACTTAAGGATATTGATATTTTACTTTGATTCCATTGAGATGTGGGTTTCAGACTCCCGTTGAAAATGCTGGAAGTTCAATCAGGCCCCACTTTCTCATGTCAACAAGCCCAGGTGTGGTTGAATGAAGACGATGAAGATGCTACTCCCTGCCACTCCCTGCCTCTGTCAGATGTCAGCTCGCAGCCTGCTCTGCTGTGAGTCACGGGCTTGCTCTGGTTCACATTGTGGAGGGGCATCTCTGGGCATGGGGAAAACCACAGAGTGGACTTCATGTCCAGATGCAGAATGCTCTGAGGAAAAGGTCATCTGTCCTTTACATAGCAAGCCCAGCATGGATTACACTCGACTTACTTAGCACATTGAGCAGGGTAGCTTTCAGAAACTTCTGGAAATAGTGTCCTGGATCCCGAACCATAGGAATAATCACCACCTACTTAAAATTGTATGTGCAATGGGCATCAGGTGGCTTTCTTAAAGCAATGCCCCGCGGATGCCTATAGCCACATGCTAGCCAGATGGACAGGCAACGCACAGCAGGACCTGAGAAAGTCCTCTGTGCGCAGAGGCCAGGATGAGAGCTTAGGGATTGCTGTGTGGGTGGAAAGCTGGAGTTACTGAAATCCAGAGATTCAGATGATTCCTGGCATGGCATATGCATGTAGAAGCTTTCTAAACTATTATATGTCTACAATATGGAAAGTAGGCCATTTGGGTGTCCATCTTTAAAAAACAGTGAAGGCATGCAGAGTGTCTTTAAAGTAATTGGTATCTAATTTAGTAGTTAAGCAGAATTATACATTATAAAGTTTGTAATATCATGATCAATGGCTGTTTAACACAGGTGTACCACCATAATGCTAACCTATGAAGACACAATTTGGTAGAGTTTAAGACAAGTAATGGTAGGATATTAACTAGAGGAAATTTGGCATCCAATCAGTAAACTTAATTTAGTCATTAAAACTCCATCCAGGATATTATTTTGAATATTAATAGCATGTAAAAATGGTATAATGCTTGCAAAGAGGACCCTGATGGAGGGGTTAGAAATTCAATGCGGCTTCACTGGGGCAAACTCAGCTTGTTAGTTGGCAGCATTGGAGTCTCTTGACAGGCATGAAGGGAGACTCTTCTGGTTTCTTCCGGTATCTTAAGCTATGGCTAATGGCTCCTGGTGCTCTGGAGGAGGGAAACTAGTGTTCTTTGGTGCGGGGCTCTGACAGCCCTTGTTTGGTAGCTTCTAATGTCTCTTGGCTGGTGGACCTGGTTGTAGAGATAAATCATTTGTATTTTAATAAATAAAGCTTGCCTGAGGATTAGAGAGCAAAACAGTCCCACTGGTCAGCCTTACAGACCAGGCAGTGGTAACACACACCTTTAAACCCAGTAGCCACGCTCGTTTGCTATAGAAACCGGGCAGTAGTGGTGCACACCTTTAATCCCAGTCCTAGAGAGGATTATAAGACGAGAGGAGACAGTTCTCAGACGCAGTCTCATTCTGAGATTCCTGGAGATGGGGTCAGCATTTTGGACTGAGGTAGGAGTATGGTCCAGTGACTGGTTGTTTTACTTTCTGATCCTCAGACAGGCTTTATTTATTACAATATAAATGAACTGTCACTGCACATAGTGGCCCCTGACGTCCCCTGGCTGGCAGCTGCATTATCTGAGCTCTGTCTCAGGCTTTACGGCTGCTGCTCAATTGTACGTCTAGTCATTTGTAAGGTTCGCATCTGCTAACTTTAGCAAGAGACTCTCTTGTATGTCCTTGTGGCTGGGCTTGGGAGTCATCTGAACAGTCCTTGACAATCTTCCCATGTTGCAATCATCAGGTCACTCATACCTGTTAAAGCCTCTTTTCACTGTGAATTAACATTGATGGGTTCCAGAGATGTAGGCCCATAATCCTTCAGGAGTCAACTCTTCATCCGCCATCCTCCCAGACATGAAAAGAGATTCTATATCTTCATGTATGTTTTTGCTCCCTCTTACAGTATCTGCTAACCTCAGCAAGGGTAATTTACTTCAAGCAAATTAAAATAAACAAAATATGTATGAATCCTTTCTTTGTGTATGATCCTGGGAGCATTTCTGTCTAGAGGCCAAAATGAAATAAAAGTACCAATGCAAGGCATAACTGGTGTTGGAAGTACTAAAAATCTCATTCAGCATTCATGACTTCAAAATGCATCAAATATAGAAATATACAATATTCTTGATTTTATTTAATAAAACCAAAAATATTGGATAGTATAGAAAATGATGAAATTGAGAACAATAAATATCAGATGGCTGTGACTACTCATGGCACATGTGCACTCTTGCACACACACATACACACACACACAAGTAGGGAATAAAGAGAGAAACAGCAAGCTAATGTAAGTATCTGTTTAATAGAAGTTGGCACTATCTTTAGGCCTCGAAAGTCTTACACATACATGTTTGGAATCTTGGTCTCCAACTTGTAGTATTACTTTGAGTGTTGCAAGACCTTTCTCTGGTGGGGTATGGATGCTAGAATTAGCTACTATGGATATGCCTTTGAAGGCGAAAACCTGGCACTAATTCTGATTGAAGTCCCCAAGGAGGTGAAAGCAGTCTCCTCCATACAGCCGCACCATCACAGGCTGGACCATTTTCCTACCATGCTTTCCCATTATGATAGACTGAAATAGGTCTGAAACCATGCTCCAAAATAAGCTGACATTATGTTTCTCTGTCAGGTCTTTACTAACCCAAAAGTCACAAATACAACATGTAAGTGAGGACCTAGATACATAACAGGTTTTGCTATCAGGGGAAAGTGCATTGTCAAGAATGATACATAGCATCAAACATTTGAAGCAAAAACAAACATCATGCCCATCCTCAAATGTAAATGTGAAGCATGGTCAGCAATCCAACCAAGGTCCATCTCCAGAGGAGAAGGGCTGAGGTGGTAGAGACCAACAACCATGGTCCATCTCCAGAGGAGAAGGGCTGAGGTGGTAGAGACCAACAACCACGGTCCATCTCCAGAGGAGAGGGGTTGGGGTGGAGTAGACCACAAACCACGGTCCATGTCCAGAGGAGAAGGGCTGAGGTGGTAGAGACCAACAACCACGGTCCATCTCCAGAGGAGAAGGGCTGAGGTGGTAGAGACCAATAACCACGGTCCATCTCCAGAGGAGAGGGGTTGGGGTGGAGTAGACCACAAACCA
>LOJH01013966.1:0-30460 GCA_001685095.1 Ellobius talpinus | reverse complement strand
AACCACGGTCCATCTCCAGAGGAGAGGGGTTGGGGTGGAGTAGACCACAAACCATGGTCCATCTCCAGAGGAGAAGGGCTGGGGTGGAGTAGACCACAAACCATGGTCCATCTCCAGAGGAGAGGGGCTGGGGTGGGGTTGACAGCCAACCATGGCCCATCTCCAGAAAAGAGGCCTGAGGTGGAGTAGACCACAGTACTACATTGTCTCCCCACCTTCCACTGGCCCCTGTGCTGGCTTCTAGTTTCTGAGTCAGGTGTGAGGGGAAACACATGATTTAATGTTTAAGAGCTTAACAGAGCTTAACAAGAAAGATAAGATGAATCAGTATTGCCTAGTGCTAAACCAGCAGTGTTGAGAGAGGCCCAGACTGATTCTCTGGCCTAGGAGGCAGGGCAGCTTGCCCTGGGATGTACGGGGCTGAGGGCAAAGAGGCTGAATAGAGAACACTGAATGTAAATGTTCTGATTTGAAAAAATTGGGAGACTGGAAATAGGAAAATAATCAAGGGAAGAATCACCATTTATCTTTTCATATGCTAGATGGTGCACTAATATCATTTATGATCAATTTGTAAAAAAGAAATATCTTTCATATTGTGTTAGGTAGTAGTGGAGCAAGCCTTTAATCCCAGCAGAGTCAGGCGGATCTCCGTGAGATCGAGGCCAGCCTGGTCTACAAAGTGAGTTCTAGGATAGGCAGGGCTGTTCCACAGAGAAACCCTGTCTTGAAAAATCAAACCAAACCAAGCCAAAAACCAGAACTATCTTTTCAGCTCTGTGTGGGGGGGGTGAGTGACAGTGCCTAACGCCAGAGCAGGAGGAGAACAGGCCCACGCCCACGGATTGTATTAGTGCATACGTGTAGGTGCTCATGGAAAGGGAGCAGAACGCAGAGCAGCAGCCTGATTTCAGGGCTCCCGTCAGAGGGTGGATGATAATTGAGGGCAGGATATCCATGGAGAAAACTGAAGAAGACGGGGCTATTTTTAGGGAGATTGGCTAAAGCCAACGCAGCCAGTATTGATCCATCGGGAAGCTTTGCCTTTAATGCAGAGTCACCTCCCTCACCTTGGTATGGACTGGGGAGCAACTTCCTCTAGGTGAACTAGAGGTGTGTACCACAGCGCTAGCTCCAGCATCTTTGGATCTTGGTTAGCAGATATATTTAGCTCAAATTGCTCTCGTGACACAGTTGTGTCTCTCCGGTAGCTGTGACAGCAATGCACGCTATTCCCATAATGCTGTGGGCTAGGGAAATGGAGGAGCCAAGAGGTCACATTCTAGCAGGCCTGGCTGGAGGAACGGTAAGAAGAGCAGGCAGTAAGCCTCAAAAAGCTGCTCGCATTTACAGTGAATCTTCTCACCTCCATGAACCTAATCCAGATAATCCCTCCTAGGCATGCCCAGAGGAGGGTTGATTCTTGGGTGTTTCTAGATTCTGTCAAGTTGGTAATCGATAGTAACAACCACAGACAGGAAGCTGCACCGACTGGGAGGCTGTCCATCCAGTTTCTGGGTTCTGTATCTAACTGCTCAGCTGTCTGCTCTCAGCTCAGTCATTTCACGGAATGGGACTCATCCTTTCCATCGGCTTTTAATCCAGGAGCTTGAGCTCTGTCGTTTACAGAGTGCCTTCTGGCTACAGACGGGGCAGATCTCAGGAAGGGGTTGGGTGCTCTGCAGCGCGCTTGCGAGCCCCTCTGCGGTTAGTCACCCTACATGGCAGCCTCTGCACGTGTCTTCCCCTTTCTACAGTTACTGTCCAATCAGCACGATAAAACAGTCGAATTCTAAAACATAATTCATTGAATGTCTCTCTTTTTAGCGGCAGTTGGAACAAAAGCGCATACATTAGCAGTTAATTGCTTGCATGTGGAGTGACTTGCATGCACATGGGAGCTATGTTATTCCAATAGGATTCTATATTCACCAAAACAAGCCAAAGCTGAAACCTGGCACCGACCCTGTAGTTTGGCTCATTCAGAACTCTTCCATAGTCACCTATGCAATGGTAACTTCTTTTATATATAAAGTGTGTGAAGCAGTCAATGAGGGAAGATAGGAAGTCGGGGGATAAACTGATAAATCGTGTTGTGTGTGAGTAGCCAGCAGCTCTGGGTTCACTGCGAATCCTGTGGAGAGGAGATCATCGCAAGGCTGTTTGTCACACAGTTTAAGCACTGTGTTGAAGCTGATTCCAATCCATGGTTCCTGAGATTTGAGCCAAATGAATGGCAGTTTTCAGCTTAGTTAAACCCAGAATCTCAGGCAGCATCCAACCCTTCTCTTTAGCTCACTACAAAATGCCCAACTTTTTCCTTTAATAGATACCAGAATCCAAAGTGCTTTCGCCACTTCCTGACATGCTGATCCCTAGAGCCCAGAGAGCATCTTCCTGACAACCCCAATATCCCTGTCTTGGTCCATTTTCTGCATTTATGAATTAATAGCACACACTGGGAGGTTTATAAAGGACAGAAGTTTGCTTCGCTTATGTTTCTAGATATTGGGAAGCCATAGAATATGGCCCTAGCTTCAGATAAGGGTCTTCTCATAACCCCATAGCCTGATGGAGGACATCACTTGGGGAGACAGAGGAGGCACATTAGAGATATCCCGGTAAGAAAGCCATTCCTGTAAGAACTAAGCCATTCTTGTGATAGTGACTTTAGTCCCTTCATGATGGAAAAGCCTCTACCTCTCTACCAAGCCCACTCATAAGTACAGAGGGAATGATTTCCCAATACATGAATGCTTATGGGACACATTTAACCATCACAAGTTGCTGAATGAAGCTTCTTATTGCCACATATGTACTGACATGTCAGCTGGAACACGGATCATATAGGTCAGCTCATGTCTTTCATCTGCTCAGAAACTTCAGTGGTGTTACCTTCTTCATAGTCGAGCCAAAGAAGGTCAAAGGTCTCCTGTGTCCCCCACAACATCCTCTATCACCCTTCTTTGCTCTGGGAACTGTAAATCAACCACACTGGCTTGGGTGAGTCAGAGTCCTCTAGGGAAGGCTCTCAGCACAGTGGGCCTCTCTCTGCCTTACTGATGCTCTCAGACACCCTCTGATATCCGTTCCAGCTTTGTCTTTGTGAGGCTTAGCCTTCCTAAGTGATCCACAATTTAACCACTGACTCCCAGAATTCCAAGGCCTCCCTTGCAGGGTCTGCTTTCTTTCACAGAATTTAGAAATACCAAGAGAAGGGCTTCACTGATAGTGAAGTTACTCAATTTGTTTCCATGCAATATAAGCTCCATGAAGCCTGGGGTTAGGGTGTGATTCTCTGATGCACCCCAAACACCTAAAACTGTGCTGGGCAAATAACAGCAATTAAATAAGATCTAATCACATGCTGGTTGACTAAAAAAAATGAAGCCTAATAATAAAATTTTGAATGATCTATATTAAAAATTTTCACTTAGACTTAAAAAATTGTTCTTATGAGTTTTCTAGTAATTATTGGGAATATATTCAGCCAACAAAGTGGGATTTCCTGCCAATATTGAGATGTATTTGCAAGATTATATCAAGTTACCTCCCAGGATCCTCTCAAGTTATTTTATAATATGGTAGCCTTCCCATCAGCAAATGAGCATTTTCTAAGACAGAATAATATCTCCCCTCCACCCTATAGATACATATGGAAAACTATTTTGAATGACACATCCACGCTATCATGATTTATGGTCACCTCATTGAATTTGTCCCTATTCCAGAAGACACAAACTAGGCTGATGTGAGCCTGGAGTGGGAGTCAAGGCGTTTCTCAATGGAGACACATAACTCACGCAGGGAAATCTTCAGGAGGGGAGGGGCAGGAATGAGGCCTGACTCCAGGTCCACCCTCCCTTCCAGGTTGAAGTGACCCAGGGAGCAGAGAGCAAGAAGACCCATCCACAGTGATCTCCAAAGTCACCCTCTGAGATGAAGGAGCAGTATGGGAAGAAAGGGGACACTGCCTGGAGGAGCAAGAGGAAGTCAGGACCCTGAAGGAGTCTTGCCCCTTAAGGAATCCTGAGTGCGTGTGACACTCCTTCCGAGCACACAGCTACTCATCCCATGTATAATCTGGAACACAGACTGAGGTAACAATACCACCTGCTCTGTTTCTTCATTGCTGTAGTAAATGCTGACAAAAATCAGTTTGGGAGAGGAAAGAGGGTTTTTTTTTTTGTCTTATAGGTTAAAGTCCATTGTTGAACTTTGCCAAGGCAGAAATTCAGGAGAGGAACCTGGAGGCAGGAGCTGAAGTGGAGATTACAGAGGTGCCCTGCCTACAGCTTTGTTCCTAGCTTTTTGATTCAACCCAGGCTCATCTATTCAGCATGGGACCAGTCACAGCTGACTGGGCCCATCTCTCCCAATTAATGATTTGAAAAAATGCCCCACAGACATGTCTGCAGTACAATACAATGAAGACAATTTCTCAGTTGAGGTACACTCTTCCCAGGTATGTCAAACTGACAACCAAGATCGGCCATAAGAACCATCGCAGCCCAATTAGGTGAATCAATGAGTTTATTGAGGTTGCTCACAGGTATGTGGCTGAGGAGTTAGAGCGGCATTGGGCAACTTGAGGGTAGACACATATGCAAAAGTCAACCCCAGCATGAGAAACAGCTCATGAAAGCTGGGACCTGAGAGTACTCGGTATGGGGGCAAGAAGCTCAGCGGGCTGGAGAGTCTCCTCCCCTCAGCAGTTCTTAAGCTGTGTAAACTTGGGGATAGAGGGACCTTGTCCACCAGGTAAGTTTCAGGAACTTCCTAAGGCTTTGGGTATTCACTTCCGGTGTCTTAACCAGCCTCCTCTAAAGCTTCCTGGGTCTTCTCAAGTTGCCATCCACGGTGAAACGTCTCAGTTCAGAGGAAATGGCTTCACAACAACTTGGCAGCTCTAGCAGTGGGCTTTGAACCCAATATGGTTTCTACAACACAACAAAATGGGTGGAGTCATATGTGTTTTTCTTACAACCCTTATGTATTCTGACCATGCTCAAAATCAAACGAGAATCTTGACTTTATTCTAGTCTATTTTTTTGTTTTTCAGTGCTGGCTGAGAACCATTAATTTGATTTCATACCCCTATGACTTAAAACTCTCTGGATAATGCCAGCCTCTCATTGAAGAGACCAAACTGCTTTGCAACTTAGGGCCTTAGAGGGTATAAGACCTGTGCCAGTTTGTAAGCTATGGGTCATTTGGAATAAAGTGTGTGTGTGTGTGTGTGTGTGTGTGTGTGTGTGTGTGTACCATTAGATAGTCAAAATGAGGCTTTCTTTTCCCCCCCAAAATTATGCATAAATATATGCATACACACACACACATCTGTTGGGGACAAAGCCTCATTTTGTCTATCTAAATGTTCTCTTCCAAACCAAACAGATACCAGCACACCTTAGCTGGTTAGCTGGCATGGGCGCCTTATAGCCTAGGAGTGCTGTGTCTGTGGCACAATAAAAAACCATAGACTTACTTAAAACACAGTGAGATTTACTTCTGTACTTTTTAATTCATTGAAAGATTCTTAAGCGTGCATTTCCATGGTGAGAATGTCCTCTCATAGTGGCAGGTGAAACACATGTATATAAGCCCCTACACACTGAGAGCTGTGGGTTAGACACTCTGTGTGCCCAAGAATTCTTATTTTCATCTAGTGTGGCCCAAGGAAGTCAAAAGGTTGACCATCCATGGAGGATTTTAGTGTGTCAGGTGTCCGGAGACCTTCCACGTAACCACCAGGAAACCAAACAGTCCCTAATGTGATGGAGACAGTGCCAGAAGTGTTGAACGTGGGGGTCCTGGCCTCTCACACAGAAGGCACCCCTTAGAGTTCAAGGTTGACTTCCTCAGGAGTGCATTCGGGGTCTGCACGTGTCCCCCAGCCTCCTGATACAAACACCAGGAAAGTGGCTGATGCGTTTTCCTGCCACCTGGAATGGAGGCTATGAGTTAGCAAATGTTTCGACCTACGAAGGTTATAATTATCTGATGGTTGCATGGGAGGACAAACCGCCCTGAAACCCACCCCTCCCCCAGCTCTGATGACTTTGAAAAGTAGCAGCGTGCACTCACTCTCCTGCTGGCAGGAGTTGCTGCATGGCAGTCACTTCATGTCAGGACTCATAGCCCTAATGATTTTGAAGAGAGCCTAAATGACTCTTTTATGCCTGGCTGGGATTGGCCAGGGTTCCATTTACAGCCCACAACGTGCACACACATTCCGTAGAAAAATAAACACTGGCGTAACCAGGTTGGTGCCGTGCCCACTTAAAATGCCCATTTTCTTAAGTACTCATTTTTGAAGCAAGTTTGTTATTTCAGCATCAGCTTTTAAAGATGGGCTTTTGTATCTCTGCTGTGATGTTTTCACTGCAGGGGTGAAAGTAAAACCCCAATTTCTTCAACGTGCCCAGGGCTGATGGGTGTTTAAGAAGAAACCTGAAGTCAGGACAAAGATGCATTACCCGCCGATTTCTTGGTCTCTGAGTTTCCACACATGCGTGCCTTCGCTGCCTTCCACCAAGCACTCCTTTGTTCAGGCTGGGCTGAGGTCCCAGAAATGTTCTTTTCAAACTCCCACCCAGCTTCAGATATGGTCTCCACCTGGGCAGTAGATTCAACATCTTCGGGTTCTGTCCACCCTGCCACAATGATGTCTACCTGTTCTGCATGCAAGACTGTGTGTGTGTGTGTGTGTGTGTGTGTGTGTGTGTGTGCAGGCCTGTTAACTCATACTGTGAGTATCTGAATATAGCAAGATGAATACAATGCAGCCTTTCTATTGAGGAATTCCAATTGAGAAGCTAAGGTGACCAAGGAGAGACAAAATCACAAAGCAAACTGCTCTGATTATGTGGTCCGCCATTGCGCAGACGCACCACGGCTCCTCACACTCAGCATCACCAGGCCATTCTACCTTCTGCTGCCTTTCATTTATCACCGTCAGACTACTGAGTTAAGTGTTCACAGCTCTGCTTAAAGACCACCAGAGACACGGTTGTCAACTGTGACTGCTGGGCGTGTGGGTCCTGGTCCCCCTTAGAGCTAGAACTATCCAAGATCTATACCCCCTCTGCACTTGACCACTAGGAAGTAATTGGAGATGTTTTGTTACAGGAAATATTTGTGGGAAATGATATATCTACCCTTTAAAAGATGAAAAGGACCCAGGAAGATGGCGCTGTGGGTGAGTCTTTGCCGAGCAGATGTGAGAGCCTGAGCTCAGAGTCCCAGCTCTCCCGCAAAGGATGAGTGTGCAGTGTGCACCTGTAGCTCCAATCCTTGGGGGTGGCGCAGAGAGAGGGGGATCGCTGGGTCTTGCTGGTCAGGCAGTAGAGCCACAAACACCTGGGGAGACTGAAGCTCAGTTAGTCCCAAGGACTAAAGTGGAGAATTTCAGCTTTAGAGGGGTTGTAGATTTACAGGGAATGGCAAGGCCAGTCTAAGAGTCCTGGCTACTTCACATCATGTCTGTCTACTCTAAACTTGGTACAGCCCTGCATACACACATAAAATGAATGAATGCTAATATCAATGCTTATCATTAACTGGGCTCCTATACTCTTACACTTCCTTCATGTTCTCTTCTTATTTCCAGAGTCCCCTCCAGGCTGCCACCTTATCAGGCCATCATGTTCCCTTAGGCGCCCATCAACCATGACAGTTTCTTAGACTTTCGCGGTGTGAGGATTAGTCAGGAGTTGTGTAGAGCGCCCTCTGGCTCAGTTTGTCTGCTTCTCTTTGCCCAGACTTTGAGTAGATGTTACCTTCATGTTGGGAGGGATGAGCAGAACATCTCCTGTATGGACATAGGCAAACATGTATGTCCTATGAAGTTTGCGTGTTGAAAACCAAAGATCCTCATGAAAGGCATGCCGATGGAGAGGACTTAGTTCATAGTAAGTAGGCAGTAATCATCTGTTGCTTGGGCTCTTCTGGAAAAGACAGCAGTTACCCTAAAACACCAGAATGCACCCCTTCTCAACTTACTAAATATGTAGCTGTAACATTAGCCATACCTATTACTCAGAACAAGTTAATTATCTACTGTAACTGACAACCTGGAACTTCTGGCTACTTAACAGAACCAAATCTATTTCTCACGTATGCCACGGAGCCTCTTCTCCAAGCTTCTCTTCCTCTGGTGGTAGGGGACGTTGTCTGGGCTTTTCTCTTCTCCATCTATAACTGCCTAGGGATTTCCAGAACTCATCAGGATTCAATGGACAACAGGGAGAAGAAGTGTGAATAAACAGATGGGAGGTTTTCAGGGGCCAGACCCCCAAGAGGCATCACTGACTTCTGCCCACAGCTCCTCAGCCAGAACTAACCCGACCCCAACCAGTTGCTAGGAAGGCTGGGTCACAGGCTCCAGACACTTGCAGCAGGAGCTAACAGACCTATGTATCCTCGGTGTCCTCTGACCGTCTAGGAACTCAAGCCATACCTAACCTAGGTGATAGAAAGGAATCCAGTGACTTGGAAGACGTAGTTCTTAAGGTGCCCTATCTACACACTGGTACTTCTGTTTGAACCCTCCTCTTGTTCTCTGAGACACGGCATCTCTTCTGTACAGAGATTTTTCATTATAAAACTGCATTTCTTTAAATGCTGGGAATTCTTTAAAGTAACAGAGAGAGGAAGCTAGAGGGGATCCTTACAGCAACTGAAAAGTATTAGAGCAGATGACAGGAAGACATAGCTTATTGCCCACACTTACAGAAAGAGAGGCCAACAAGGGACTCGTGAAAGAGAGCCGCCCCTGGAAGCCAGTCCCAGGTTAACTGCCAGCATCTACCTGTCTAGAGGGCAGGGTACCAGGTTTTCTTTCCCATGCGGGATTATTCCCTCTCATCTTTTTTCATGACCTTCCTCCATCTGAGCTATAGTATGTCTGGATGCTAATTGTCTAGGAGTCTAGACAGTGATGATATTATGACCAAGTTATGCACAGATAATCACCATGTCACTGTTCCAAAGCTGCCTACACACATTGCTTCACTGGACACACTTGGCATGCACACCAACTCTCTTGATATTTATTTTCGCCATTTAAAGAGAGAATGCTTACTTAATCAAACCATCCAGGGAAGCGAGTATTTTTTATATATGTAATTGAAATGAAATATGAGAGTCTTGAAACTGAGTGAAAAAGAACTGTAATGCACTTCACATTCTAGGGCAATGAACCTTGTGTTTTTATTTAATTGTTTCTTCATTCAGTGGGTACAGACCTGGATGAGAACCCTCTGAGGCTGCCTATAAATCATTTCCACCCAGATAGGCTGACTATCCCCAAACCAGTCTGAGAAAGAAAGCCCAAGAGTCTCTACAAGTGCTCATACGTTGTCAGACAGTTATGGGGTTTATAATCTAGTTCTGTGCACCTACAAGGTCAGCTTGGTCCCAAAGAGAGGTTACAGAAAAAGGGACAAGGATTAGGCTCTTTGGCTTATTCAACATGGAATATTTGTTTTAAAAAAAGTTGATGAAGAAACTGGTAGAAATGTTACTTCATTACACACCCATCAATGGAAAGAGGTAAAAACAGCAGGGAAATGAAGAACCCATGGTTTGGCTAGTGAGAGGGCGTTCAGAGTACAGAAGATGGCAAGGCTTGGCTTTTTTTTTGGCATGGGAAAGGACGATGATCAAAGGACTTGGAAGAAGTTTATCTGGCCAAAGAAAGGGCATAGGCAAAGAGCAGCAGATGCTTGGGCTTGGCAAGAGATGCTTACTGGCACCACGTGACAACGAGAAGAGCCTAGGGGCCCTTACTTCATGCAGTTTCTGCCTCGACTCTCCTTTGCCGCCACTGGGTTCCATAAGGAGGCCTCTTCAGAAGCATCTAAGGGTACAGAGGTGAGACAAAATCATCTCCCTTTCTAGATCAGCTTGCTTGCTCTCGCGCATCAGGTTAATCCAGAAGTCACCAGTGCAGCTTCCAGAATGGAGAGATGAGAGGAAAGAGGAGGGCTGTGGACCACGAGGAGACTGCATGTTCCCATGGACCCACTGCAAAGGGTGAGTGCAGCTCACCAGAAACAAATTCGCTCTGATTCATGAAGCTGGGTAAAATCAGCTCTTTCCAAAGGTGGTGGGTTGAATTGTGCCACCCTAAAAGTATACGCCCTCCAGGGCCTGTGAACATGAATGTGGCCTTATGTGGAAAATGGGACCTTCCAGATGAAAGAAAGGATGTCAAGGAAAGTCCATCCTGGCTTTAGTCTGGGGACCAATGCCTGTGGAAGGTATAAGGAAAGGGCAGAGGCTGTAAGACCCAGGGCCAAGGCAGAAGTGAAGATGAGAATAACACCCCAAAGCCAAGGAACAGCAAGGGTTTTCCAGTAGCCACCAGGGCCCAGAAAGACAAGGAGCAAATCTTCCATACGGGTTTTCAAAAGGAACTAAGTAGCTTCTGAGTTCAGATTTCAGGTTTCCCAAACTGAGAATAAATTTCCATTGTCTTGCATTACCAAGTGTGAGTAGTTTACAACAGCAATCCTGGGACCCAAGGAAAAGCCACCAAATCAAGATCCATTTGTCTCAACTGTGCTGAACTATATACAACAGTTATCATCTGAAACATTCTTAATTATTGAAAAATATTTATGAGTGTATATGTAGCATGAGNCATGAGCAGATGTGCGGGTGCCCATGGAGACCAGAAGAGGGTGTCAGGTTCCCTGGGTGCTGGAAATCAAAATCAAAATCGCAAGAGCAGTGAGGGCTCCACCTGCTGAGTCAGCTCTCCAGTCCTGAACCATTCTAAACATGGAATTCCAAGGGTTAAATGCACTCAAGGGTTGAACAGTTGTTACCACCATTCATCTCCAAAGCTCTGCCATCTTCCCAAACTCCCCCATCAGCCCTTCTAATTTCTGTAGGAATTTGACTGAGTACATCACACAGAGATATCATACAATACCTGGTTTTTTTTGGGGGGGGCTGAATTTTCTCATTCAAAATATCTTAAACAACCCTAGCATTAGTTAGGGTTTCTATTGACAAAATCACTATGACCAAAAGCAATTTGGAGAGGAAAGGGTTTGTTTTGGTTATACTTCTATACCACAGTTTATCATCGAGGAAATCAGGGCAGAAATGCAAAGCAGGAACCTGGAGGTAGGGGCTGATGCAGAAGCCATGGAGGGGTGCTGCTTACTGGTTTGCCTGCTCCTGACTTGCTCAATCTGCTTTCTTACACCGTCCAGGAGCACATGCCCAGGGGTGGCACCGCCCACAACAGGCTGACCCCTCTCACATTAATCACAATTAAGAACATGCCCCGTGGACTTTCTACAGAGTAGTCTTATGGAGGCCTTTGCTCAATTGTTCTTTCTCTTTCTCAGATATATCTAGGTTTACATCAAGTTGGAAAAACCCAGCTCGCAAAATCATGTGAGTCGTAGCGTGTCATCTTCACTCCTTTGGTGGAGTCATAGTCCGCTTCACAAATCAGCCTCGTCTCCATTTATCCACTCATTTCTCAGTAGACGCCATGTTGCCACCATCTTCTCCCAACGTTGAACAGCACGTCTGCAAACGTGGATCCCCAAACACTGCTTCTCCTTTGTTGCATCTCTTGCAGGCTGCCTCTCCCTTCCTTCTCAACCTTCCCAATGCTGTGGCCGTTTAATACAGTTCATGGTGTGGTGACCCCAGTCATGAAATTATGTCATTGCTACTTCATAACTGTAATTTTGCTACTGTTATAAATTGTAATGTAAACAATTGACATGCAGGATATCTGATATACAGCCTCCAAAGGGGTCACAACCCTGGGTGGAGAACCACTGTTCCTGATGGATTGGTCCTGAATCAAGTTCTCTCTTACCTTGGACAACTACCACCGATTCCATACTCGCCACCCTCAGATGTCCTTACAGAATGACTCTTGGTGTCAAAGTCTGAGGGTCTTCTATGCAGATATTTAATCAGGACTCCCAGACAGAATCCAGTGGCTTGTGAGAGGGGCCAGGAGGATGGAGCTAGTGGACTTTGGGGATACTTATTTATGTAAACAAGTACCTATGTAAGGTATGGTGGTCAATATTGACTATTTTACTCATCAGGTTCTAGAATCACATTTGTCGTGTCTGTGGGAGAGCTCCTAGATTAAATTAATTGAGGCAGAAGGACACATCTCACATGTAGGTAAAACTATTCCATGTGTAACAGTAAGAGTGGGCTGCTTGTCATCCCGACTGCCCAGCTAGCTTACACCCAAAATAATCACACAGAAACAGTATTCATTTAAACACTGCCTGGCCCATTAGCTCTAACTTCTTATTGGCTAACTCTTACATCTTAATTTAACCCATTTCTGTTAATCTGTGTATTGCCATGTGACTGTGGCTTACCGGCAAAATTCTAACCAGCATCTGTCTCAGGCAGGAGATCCATGGCATCTGCCACTCTGCCCTTCTTCCCAGCATTCAGTCTGTCTACTCTGCCTACCTAAGTTCTGTCCTATCAACTAGGACAAGGCAGTTTTTTTATTCATTATCCAATGAAAGCAACACACAAACAGAAGGAACTCCTACANTTAATTTAACCCATTTCTGTTAATCTGTGTATTGCCATGTGACTGTGGCTTACCGGCAAAATTCTAACCAGCATCTGTCTCAGGCAGGAGATCCATGGCATCTGCCACTCTGCCCTTCTTCCCAGCATTCAGTCTGTCTACTCTGCCTACCTAAGTTCTGTCCTATCAACTAGGACAAGGCAGTTTTTTTATTCATTATCCAATGAAAGCAACACACAAACAGAAGGAACTCCTACACCACATGGACTTGGGTCCTATACTGCATAAAAAGGGTAATTAATATGAGTAAAACCCATATTAATCCCTCTGTCCTTCCTGGCTGTGGGCAGGACCCATATTAATCCCTCTGTCCTTCCTGGCTGTGGGCAGGACCCGTATTCACCCCTCTGTCCTTCCTGGCTGTGGGAAGCATCCGTATCCATCCCCCTGTCCTCCCTTGCTATGGATGGGACCCATATTAATCCCTTTGTCCTTCCTAGCAGTGGACGGGATCCGTATCCATCCCTTTGTTCTTCCTGGATATGGACAGTATGCCCCCAGCCACCTCAAGCTCCTACAGCCATGAATTCCCTACCATGATAGACTACATCCTTGAACTATAAGCCAAGATAACCCTCTGCTCCCCTAAGTTGTTTTTACCAGATGCTTGGTGACATCAGAAGGAAAAGGTATATACATGGTAAATCATAGCAAATAAAAGTCTTAATTTCAGAGTTCTAAAGAGGCTAATATTTGCATTTTACATATGATAACACTTCCTTGTATCAACTTCCTATAACAAATAGTACCAGTACTGATAGTCTTTTAGGGTACCTTAAGAGGTCTTAGGGTTTTTATAAGAGGCATACTCTTGGACTTCCTTTGTGCCCTTGGTGGGTACCACAAGTTAGAGGTCATCACACAATTTGTCATTAGGAAAATTGTGTAGGTAAAGTTCTTCTGTGTCCCAGCAACTGCTTCCAAATAACCATAAAGAGGCTTAATATTAATTATAAATGCTCAAATGATAGCTCAGGCTTATTACTAGTTAACCCTTACAACTTAAATGAACCCATTTATATTAATCTACATTATGCCACGTGGCATTACCTCTTTTTCATCTTGACCTGCCTATTTCCTCTCTGTGTCTGGCTGGTGACTCCTCTGACTCCACCTTTCTTCTTCCCAGTGCCTTTAGTCTGGTATTCCCACCTTGCCTTATCCTGTCCAGCTATTGGCCAGTCATCTTCTTTATTAACCCAATCACAGTGACATATATTCACACAGTGTAAAGAAATATTCCACAAAATTGGGGTGCTTTTGAAAACAAACAAGCAAAAAATAGGTACTATGAACAATCACTTCCAAGGATAATTGACTCAGATAGGGGATGATCTGATCAAAGAGATGTGCTCTCATCTCTCAAGGCTCACTTTGCCACCATGTCCCATCTCCACAGCTCTCTGTGTGTGCCAGCTTCCTGTTCTTATATCCTGTCACGTCATCTACCACCTTTGGTGGACTCTATCCCCTTGGAGCCATGCATTAAAACAAACCCTTGTCCTTAAGTTGTTTTGCTCATCATTTTATCACAGAATTTAAAAAGTGACTAATACAGGTTTTATCAGGGAAATTCACATGTATTGTCTGGGAGGTCCTTTTGTCTATGTGTTGCTTTTATTGGTTAATGAATAAAGAACTGCTTTGAGCCTATGGCAGGGAAGAATAGAACTAGGCAGGGAAAACTAAATGGAATGGTGGGAGAAAGAAGGGCAGAGTCAGAGAGAAGCCATGGAGCTGCTGGAGATAGACCCTGGGAACTTTACCCAGTAAGCCACAGCCATGTGGAAATACACAGATTAATAGAAATGGGTTAAATTAATNAAGAACTGCTTTGAGCCTATGGCAGGGAAGAATAGAACTAGGCAGGGAAAACTAAATGGAATGGTGGGAGAAAGAAGGGCAGAGTCAGAGAGAAGCCATGGAGCTGCTGGAGATAGACCCTGGGAACTTTACCCAGTAAGCCACAGCCATGTGGAAATACACAGATTAATAGAAATGGGTTAAATTAATATAAGAGTTAGCCAATAAGAAGCTAGAGCTAATGGGCCAAACAGTGATTTAATCAATATAGTTTTTGTGTGATTATTTTGGGTCTAAGCTAGCCAGGAAGCTGGGAACCAACAAGCGGCATTTCTTCTAACACATGTAGAATTGCATCAGCCTATTTTCTATTGCTATAAGAAAGTCCCCAAGACCAGATGGCTTATAATGCAAAGAGGTTTATTTAACTCAGTTTGAGGAGCCAAAGTTGTATCAGGAGCTGAGTTTGGTCAGCCCCAGTGAGTGTGATGTGGGTGTGACATGACTTACATGTGACATAGGAAAACACCTAGAAATGACATCATGGAAAAAATGGGAGCTAGAGATAAGTACCAAGGTTGCTCATTTTCACCGACATCCTCATAGGACCTGAGATACTTATGAGAATGACCTTGGTCCCTGTTGAAGGAAGTGATCTCAGGGACTTCATTGTAAGTGAAGACTGCTCATTTGTTTCCCAGCCACTCAGACCCAAATAATCACACAGAAACTATTTAATTAGAACACTGCTTGGCCTATTAGCTCAGGCTTCTTATTAACTAACTCTTACATCTTAAATTAACCCATTTCTATTATTCTGTGTATTGCTATGAGGCTGTGGCTTACCAGGGAAAGTTCCAGCATCTGTCTCTTTTAGCCTGGCTATACTCTGCCCTGCCATAGGCCAAAACAACTTTATTTATTAACCAAAAAAGCAACACATATAGAGAAGGACATCCCACATCATCTCTCCTTTTCTGGCTAAATAAAACAGGAGGTTTTAACTTTAACATAGTAAAATTATATATGCAAAACAGTTATCAAGCAAGAATTATAGTTACAATATTAGGCCATTTGTATCTGGCAAAATTAAAGAAAATATTCTATCATCAATTTTATCTTTTTGAGTCTAAAATCTCATATCTAATTTGCCTTTTATCATAACTAAGGAAAACTGTAACTATCTGTCTTGAACTCTTCAAAGATCCCAAAAGCATATAATATTACCTAAGCAAACAGAAAGTGCATTTTAAGCAACTTCCAAAGTTCTACAATTGACAGAGACATCTTGCTGCCTGGAAAGTTACCAAAGTTCTACTATACCATTGGGGCATCCATCTTCAGCCTACAGGCCCACAGTATCCAGCAGACTTTTCCAAGAAGCAGGAAAGTTGAAGATCTGTTCTGCCTTGTAATGGCAAAGTTCATCAATCGCTTTCTTTTGTGTCCTGCAGAATGCCTGGAAGCTTCTTCTGTGAATCAAAAACCTGAAAGACCATTCACCTTTTGGAAAGTTCAGCAGTCACTTTTCTGTGGGTCCTGCATATCCAATTCATACAGCATACTATAAAGCAGTCAAGGAAAGAGCAGTATCTTGCCCAATTGGCTAGCCTTGTCACATTGAGAAAAGTCTAAGTTCTTAAAACTTTTTAAATGCCATATTCTGTAGATCTTTGAAGCATTAAAGATGATCTACTGAACTGAAATATATCTCTATATTTAGAAAATCTAACATGACTAAATGTTTGATTATTATAAATGACTATTAACCTGTATTTCTTAATTGTACATTACATTTTTAAATGATCTACACACATATAATGCCTTAAACAAGAGTAGAAGTACATATATACATTGTAACAAAATTGACCTTAAATTTGTATCAATAGACCAAGATCCATACCAATGAAAAGTATTCATCTTTATATCATATTCCCCTTATTTGTTTTTTTAAGAAATTTACTATGACCATTTATCAGTTATAATCAACCCCCTTTAAATGAAAACAAACATTTGTACACAATAATTTTGGGAATTTGGGCATAGTTTTATCCAAACTGCTTCCTGCTATTTGTTGGACAAAGTATTTTTTAGGGTTCACAGAGACCTTTCGGGGGCTCTTGTTCCATCAAACCACATTAGCCCGGATAGAATCCACAGGTTCTCATCCTCTGTGGAAACAAAAGTAGCATCTCTTTTGCAAAGTAACCTATCCTTCGACTCAAATTCTGAAGACAAGATACCTTTATGTTAGTTTAGCTTAGCAGCCCCACAATCAAATATCTCTCTGCAGTTAGCTCATCAACAGTCAAAAAAACTAAAAGAAAACACAATAATATACATAATCTAGACTCTCTGTATATTTTCCATCTTTATGTGGCCTTTTTAAACTCTATTACTTTTTAATATTTATTTTATTATCTTACTCCTTCAATCTGTGACTGTCTATACTCTCGTCTGTACTCTTTTTCCTCTCTCTCCCAAGTCTAAGTACATTTTTAAAACACACTGTGACCTGTTCAGAGATTCATTTTTGTATGAATCTATCTTTATTGCATATCTGTAATCATTTTCTGACCAGGAGTTCTTTTTTAAATTGCTAAGTAGGCATGGCTAGGCCCAACTCCACGACCCTGCACGTTGGTTCCACCCCGTCCAGCATGACAGAGGTATGTTCACCGCCTCCATGACTCATGGACGCAGCCTTGCTCACCGCCCCAGATCCAGGAACACAGTGGGTCTATGTTGCCATTGAGTAACTAGTAGCGTACTGCTCACAAACCCCATTTAAGTGCAGGGCCTCCCAAAAGAGCCAGGGTTTATGCAGCCAGCATGAACTAGAAAGCCTTCCCTTAAAGAAGGGAAGTTTTTGCTACCAAAGCTGAGTCCGGAAACCTCTTAAAGGAGCTGAGCCTCTGCTTGCTGCCAGCAAACAGAGCCTCTCTAAAAAATATGCAGCTACCAACAAGCTCCAATTGACTCCCATTTTGTGGGTCTAGAAGCCCTCTCTTTTTTCTTTAACTTTTTTTAGGTCTTATCCAGATGGTGGGTGCCCTCTGTAAGCGGAGACTGTTCGTTCATTTCTCAGCCACCAAGATGCAAATAATCACACAGAAACTATGTTAATTACAACACTGCTTGGTCTATTAGCAGAGGCTTCTTATTAACTAATTCTTACATCTTGAATTAACCCATTTCTATTATTCTGCATATCACCACGAGGGTGTGACTTACTGGGTAAAGTTCTGGCATCTGTCTCACTGACTCTGCCTAATCTCTCTCTATATCTCTTCCAGCCTGGCTATATTCTGCCCTGCTATAGGCCAATCAGCTTTATTCATTAACCAATAAAATCATCACATATGCATAAGGCCCTTCCACATCACTTCCCCACTTTCCACAGGGCCCCCTCTCCTAAATGTCCTACCACCTGCCTGTCTCCATGGCAACACTCAAGTGTCTAGCACACAAAGCTGCAGAGGACACACCCCAAACCCTGCCCAAACCAGAGCCAGGGTATGGGATTGTCTTCAGGTACTCCGTGACTTTAAATGTAAACTACCAACTACCAAATCACGTGACACACATCCCATTCTTAAGTACTGACCGAAGACATGTGAAGTACAACACACTCTTGTTTATTCTTCTATTATTGCTCCTAAAATGGCAGCCATATCCCCAGAAAACAAAAATAAAATTGTTAATTATATCATTTGTGGGGAATAAAAACAACAGTTCCATCACTCTGTTGACTGTCCTGCTAGTCTTAGTATTTTCATTCAGGGAGGGGGGATAAACTTGTTTATTCTGGCCCAAAGAGCGATTCTACACAGACGGCCTAAGAATTTTTGGCTAGGACCTAACAAAGCACTCGCCTCTGAGGGAAATGTTCTAGCTCCTATTTATTTATACTGCTTCCCCCTCAACAATTGCTGTTCTCTGTAATTTAAATGTCTACAAAAATAGCAGTTATGTAAACATTAATGCATAAAAAAACTATCATTTCCACACAGCCTGCAGATCCTGGAAGCTGGGCCATGAGGAATCAGGAGATTTTTGTTCTAACCAAGCGGAAGAAAATGTACTATATAATCCCTAAAATGTCCCCTTCAGCACATTTCAAACTCAGATTGTCATACAGGCCTGAATTACTATTAGTACTGCATTTGGGAACATGTTCCTTCTTACCTAGTCAATCATCCGATTGCTTTTTCCAACTTGTCCTTGAATTTCCCAGGGTTGAGCACAGGGCCTTCCTTTCCCTTTCAATGGAGAAATCCCCCTGACTATAAAAATAATCAAGATATACATTCTAGGAAGATTAACTTGGAAAAAAGTCCGATTGGCATATTGACTTTCACAAATTGATGGCCAGGTTGTCATACTGGGGGAATTATTCTAAACTAAACTTCACATTCTGGGTATAATTTTCTCCCCAGGGAAGACACCAGAAGACTGTCTACTTCTGGAAGATGTTGGCCCGACAGAAGAAATAAGTAAATGGAAGAACTACAGCAGGCAGGCGGTGGAGATACAAGACCGCCAATGTGATGGCATTAGATGGGGCTTGGAGAGCCTTTTGACCAGAGACCATGAGAGGGAGGCTCTGGCCAGGAGAACTAATGCTCCTCTGGCCAGGAGAACTAATGCTCCTCTAAGAAGCAACCTAGCTTGCTAGCTCTCTTTCTCCCTGATACGTAAAAGTCTCAGGATGAGGGCTCTCCCCAGTGGGTGATCCAGCTCCTACTTTGACCCTCAGTTTGAGCCTCACATTCTCTTCTGTTGTGTTGACTGTCAATGGAATAAAAGCATGGGCGAATGAAGTAAAAGCTACAGCCATGCTTGTGTCTTAGAGCACAGGGTGTTTCCATGGAAAGCAAAGAGGAAAAGCTGCGACTTCAGGATGTCTGGGACCTCATCCATAAAACCACAGTCATAAGCAGGTAAGGCTGATTCTATAGAGCAGGATACTAAATGGTCAATGTTACCATCTTCCCATTCTGATGTATGTATCTGGCATCATTTATTATGTTTTATAATGTCAAAAAGATCAGGTAGTAAATAAAAAGCAATTAATGTCCTCAGAGCAGCTCTTTCGAGTTTGTTTTTCAAAACCCACGATAAAGAAGATCCCTAGCAATAAAAGTGATAACTGTGAATTGATGGCATTTGATCCTATTTTAGGAAAATCATAGAAAATTAAATCTTATTTGTGATCCAGGGTTTCATTACCAAGTATATTGCTTGCAATTGAATTCTTATTGAAGAAAATAAACTGAATTTCTATTAAAAGTAAACAATTGTATTTTTAAGTTGGTGGGAAAATTTGTTGTTTTAAATAACCATGGGGGCATTTTGCTGCATCCTTTGTGGAAGATGGTCCCAAGCCAGGGTTTTAACCATATGTTATGTACTCTTTCTCTTAACACAGGATGTTTAGAGAATATGCTTAAAATTTTCTTCACAAAAATATTTATCTAATCAAACTTTATAAAATGACACGTTTTTCTTTTAAAATATTGGGAGACAAAGGCCTTGAATGAACCACATCTAATTCTATGCATAAGAAAATATGTTGAAAATATGCATACAGAAACGGGCATGTATGCAAGGTTGCACACACACATCCTCAGACACACGCCCACGCATGCACACACTGAGCAACAAGCCGGTACTCTTCCATCTTTACATTGTTTTTATTTATGAACATGTGCGTGCGTGAGTGTGTAGGACATGTATACCGGAGCCTGAAGTGGGCAGAAGAGGCCGTTAGGACCTCTGTGATGCAGTCGTGGGCCACCTAATGTGGTGCTGAGAACTGAGCTTGGGTCCTCTGGAGGAACAGCGAGTAAGCCCTCCCGGAGGCTGAGCCATCTCTCCAGCTCTTCTGATGGAGCACTTTTTCAGACAAGATAGAAAGAAACTTCACTGCCACCAAAATTTAATTGTATCTTATTAATAGCATGTTGTTTTTACATTTGATTACATTTATTTATCTACTTATTTATGTAGTTGTGTGTGTGCACATGTATGTGTACATTGTTAAAGGTCAGAGGACAACCTGCAGAAGTCGACTCCTTCTTTCCACTAAGGAGGGGCCCGAGGAACAAACTCTGCTTGTTTGCCTGTGTAGCCTTTGCCCACAGAGCCATCTTCTCATCCTTAACTTTCCATTACTCTAAAGATACGTTTTGGGTTTCAGTTGGTCGTACGCATATACACATGGGAAAACTGCATCAAGGCACATAACCCCAGAGGTAGCATCTCTCGCCAAACTTCCTCTCCTCTCTGAGTTCCTTCCTTCACAGCGAAGTACCGTGGGCAGGTTAAGAATTTCAACCCAGGCATGTCATTCAGCATCACGACAGCTCCATCAGGACCTCCAGAATGCAATTCGCTCTTCTAGTAGCTACATTAGGGTAAAAATGAGACAGGCCAAGCCTAACTCCATCTTCTCCAAAACCTGAAACCGGAAAAATATTACTTCAATCCATAAAGCACACGGAAATAAAAATGGGCTATCTGCCAGCCGTTTTCGCCCTTTTCTCGCTCAAACTTGCAAATCCAGCATGGAACTCTTGTCCACTGCTAGTGTCAATTCGGAACAGCCATGTTTCCATGTGGCAGTGGCTCCTCAGTGGCAAGCACCATCCTGTCTAATTCCACTGAGTTTGCAAACCCAAAACCAGTAAACCAAACCAAACCAAAAAAAAAAAAAANCCCAAACTTATAGAAAGTGTTTACAGGGATGGCACACCATTCTTCACCGTTTGTTGTTTTACTGTTTTACACGCTGTTGAGATTTGTTATATTCATATACACTATAAAATAGGAACTGGGGAGAAACCTTAGCACATTTGTGGTCTTCTGTTGGTGTTAATTAGCGCACGTTTCTTCCATGAGCTATTCACAGGTATTCAATATGGTGTAACATGAAATATGGATAGGGTTTATCTCAATCATAGCTCCTGAAAGTGGCAGCAATATCTCCTGATTTGCCTTTTAAAATCTAGAGCTTGCCATTCTGTTCAAAGTGTATTTCTTATTCAAAATGCTTCTCTCCCTCTCTGTTTGCCCTTCCCCGCCATGCATATGGAAAAAATCTACATGGAAAATGCTGTCTGCTTCTGTTTTTGTTTGGGATGTATAGTTTCATTTCAGCTGGGCCTGGAGCTGAGGCGTCCTTCTGATTGGATAAACACTGCGCTTCTCCTTCTAAAATAAAGGTAAGCAGGCTTATTCTTTGCCTGGAGCCAATGCGTGTCTTCACCCAGCTGTGTTTGGATATGTAGATATGGTACAGAAATTTGGGAAATTACCACGTGAAATTATTGTTTATCTTTTCTTCTTGGTGGGAACAAAGTTTTGAATGGGCTTTTCACTGATGAATAAAAATCTCACTGTCTACTTTACTCTGAAAGAGGCATTATATGAAAGTACGGGACTTGTTACCATAGAAATAGCAAGGGTGGGGCGTCAGGAATGTTCTCTGTCAGTCTCTCTCTCCTTCAGTGTGGTGGAGGAGGCCACACAGCCTGCCAGGCCTTAACTGTGTGGAGCAAGAGGCAGGAGCAGACTTTGTGTGTCTACTAACATCATACACTTCTTGCTGTGTTTTTTTGTTTGTTTGTTTTTTTAAACTTTCATTTTAGTCTTAGTTAAAAAAAAATGTGCACCCAGGCCTGGCTGTGCATGCCAATAATCATAGTTACCCAGGAGGCTGAGGCAGGAGGATTGCTAAGTCAAGGCCTGCCTGGGCTGCAGCTTTAGACCAGCCTGGGCATCTTAGTGAGAAATTGAATGTGCAGAGCAAGCCTGGGCTAAAGTTCAGTGGTCCAGCCTTTGCTTACTGTGTTCAGTGTCCTAGTTCTCCACATGGGAAGACAAGGGGTCACAGCTGGTATCCATGTTTCTAATGGGTTCCTAGGGACAGCTGCTACTGTATGCACGGAGCTGCAGGAGCCTGGGTTTTGCATTTTGAAAGAGCTGAAAGTCCCCTGTTGCTTACACTGAAGTCAAGCTTCAGCGGCCACAAATAAAGTTGTGTTAGAACCCAGCTTCACGTCTGGTCTGTGTAGCTGCCGAGACTCCTTCCAGGGTACAATAGTCAGACTTAGTGTGCTCAGCGGAGGCCCTAGGGCTCGTGGAGCCCCGAATCTTCACTGCCCCTTCAACCGAAGAAATCGGAAAACAAGGGGTAATTTGAAAATAAGAATAGTGACACTCTCATTAAGGTTCTTAGAAAATGCCAGGCACTAGGCCATGTGACATTGATTTCCTTTTAACTCCCTGTGGTGCAGTCTTCTCACCTTTACAGAGACTTGGCGCTGCCTCACCTTCTGAAAATGTACTTAACGTGATTAGAGAGCAGGCCGTCCTCCTTCAACCTTTAGGACAATGCTTCAAGAGCTGGCCTGTGGAATCCTAAGTTCTGGAAACCACTGGTTTATATGTCTTTTGGCTCATGACTTCAATGACTGGAAAAAATCAAATATAATGTGTTAGATAAAAAATCTCACTGTGGAATTATTTGGAAAAAGCAAAATTTCATAACCAAATCTTGCAAAGTTTAAATCACAGTTTAAGCATGTGATAACATTATGGGAAGCCCTTTTTAAAAAAAATCTCTCCATTTATGTATCAAGATGGGGAATGTTCACAAAATAATGCATGTAGATGAAGATCTTTGTAAAATATGATTATAACAACCTGGAAATTAAATATATAGCCTTAATATACAAAAATCTGCCTATATTTGTGTTCAGTGACACCTTTAGTCAGATCAAGAATCTATTCTGCAGCTGTGCTCTTTCCGACTCAATCCACGCCTTCCCGTACATGCCCTCCTGTGGAAGCGTTCTGCCTTCTGACACTTCTGTCTTCCACTGTCTCCCTTCTTGTGCCCTTTTGTCTTTTACTTCCATGTCCTGAGGGCACTGAAAGTGTCCACTCTATTTTCTGCAGAGCTAGATCCACAGTGTTTAACGAAGCTTTTGATCTTGCTTGATGTCCGGTTGCTTCTGGTCCTTTCCATCCCCAGGCATCGATTGATAGCACCGTCCTGTCTTCGCAGCTCCTTCCTGTTGTTTAGAGAGTGTGTATATTTTTGTATCCTAATTGCTAAATTATTTTCTTCCGAGCATCTTTGCCAAACATGCTTTTGAAGGTTCCTCTGAATGACATGCTCAGAATAGCACCTCTTTCCTCTTGACCTAGAATGGTTTCAGTAGTTTTGTTCATCTTGTTTATATCGAACTGATCTCCTTGGTACTCACAGAAGATAGTTAGGCCTCTCTGAGTCGTGAGTAGAGGATGGGTTAACTTCAGGATCCCTATCTAGTGCCTCTCCTATGCTGAGGTCAGATCTTATACCACGGTTGGAGGGTTCCTTGTAATCATGAAGCAGGGATGCAACAGACAACCCAGGCTAGGTGGCAACCATATCTGAATGTTCGTTTTTGAACCTTCCCTTCCCGTTCTCATGGGTGGAGTTATAGCCCAGAAGTTCATATTGAAGTCCTACTCTCAGAACCCCTCAGTATATAACATTGGAAAGAAAATGTTACCCATGGAACCAGTTAAGATGTAAACCTATAAAAACCACTGTGATTCATGCATGTCCTTGCAAAAAGAGGGACGTGGAAAGACAGGCACACAGGAAGGCTGCCACATAAAGACTAAGGCAAAGGTGGGGATCATGTAAGTCAAAGAAGTCTAAAGACGGCCAACAAAACCCAGCAGAAGCTGTTCAAGAACAGATCCCCATCCATGACCCTTGGTAAGAGCCAACATCTTGGATATCATCTTGGACTTCCTACCCCCTCACCAGAAACAATGTATTCCCATCCTGGGCCAAGTAGGCCAAGCTGGCCACTCTACCTTTCTGGGTAGCCCCATCATCCCCTGTGCATTGCTCCCAAATCTCTCTTTCTAAACTTATAACTGGATGCTCTCTCCGATTTATGGTAGGGTGATCCGGCCTGACCTTATCCATACTGGGTCATAGGCTGTCTTTCCACAGTTTTCCCCATCTGTACCCCAATAATTCATACACAGTAAATTCTAAGTTGGTATTATAGCAACGGCTGATAAGCAGCTCCCTGTAGCTCTCCAGAGAAGCCTTGCCTATGGACATTCATGTGTCCCTTGACTCACCACTCATGGACAGCTGGGTTCCCAGTGCTAGTCTAGAGTTTCTGGCCCTCTTTGACCAAGGAACCACAACACTAAAGGGGCATGACTTTATAAGTTTCCCAAGAATGAGTTCTGTGTACTCTCAAATAAGTTTTGCAATAATAAAATCTGAAAATTGTTGGGTCCCTTGAAAAAATGAACTTTGTTGCTTGGTAATTGCTTTTTGAAGTTGCGTTGTCTTCATGTGGGAAAGCACTCTGAGCTCCCTCTGTCAACATTAGCGTTTGCACAGAAAAGCCATCAATTTAAACTGTCTTCTCTAGAGATGATCAAATGATACTATGGACAACCTCTGCTGAATGTCAGTATGTCAGTCCAGCTCTCAGAAATAATGGAAAATCTTCTGAGGAAGACACTGTCCTGCTAAGTATTTTAAAATACTTATTTTTATTATTTTTATCTCTCTCTCTCTCAGTGTGTGTGTGTATGTGTGTGTGATGCATTCATGTGTTTGCAGGGTTCAAGAAAGCCAGAAGAGGGTGTCTGATCACCTGAAACTGGAGTTACAGATGGTTTTGGAACAACTGACATGGGTACTGAGAGCCAAGCTTTGGTCCCCTGCAAGAGCAGCAAATGCTCTTAACTGTTGACCCATCTTTCCAGTGCTGAGGACTTTTAGGACATATTATAGATGACACGTTTTGCATGTGTTTAGTTTTTAAATAAATAAGAATATGTAAGAGATAAAAAATAAGAAATCACTTAACATAAGGAAGCATCAGGACATCACTAGAATTGATATTGTTAGCATAGATTATTAAATCTATTATTATTTTTAAATTCATTAATATTTTGATGTAAAAATATAATATTTTTGTTGTTGCTAGCAATTCTGCAAAGGCTTTCATTTTAGTCAGTTATATTTATTTTTTTCCTTAGACCAAGTTCTTAAAAATGAGATTATTTTAGGTCTGATTATATATTGCAAATTCCCTAAAAATGCGAACGCCCTGCTTTCTCAAGTCTTTGAGGAAATAAGGAAATGTGCTGGCAATCAGCACCGGAGCCCACACAGAAATGTTCATATTATCTTCTAATTTTCACAAGCAAACGATGATTTCATTGAAGGTCAAACACCTTTTTCATGAGAAAAATGTTTATTTTTTACCTCCAAGATGGTTGTGGTGAGGATGTTGCTTCTCAAATTAGATACATCTCTTTTTTCCCCATTTATGCCTCTGATCAGGAAAAATAAAAAGCATTTGATGATGTCAAGACATGGTAAGCTGAACGAGTCAGAAGTGCCAAGGATAGTTTAGCTGTCTCCCTGCACAGGCCTTCCCAAGTCATGCGATACATGGAATAGTTTGAGAGTCAGCCTTGCACTTAATCCCATAGGAGTGGGCTTGGCAAGCTCCTCACCATCATTCTTGTAATCCTAAGGAGTTCCCGGATTCCAGGAAGCCGCCGTGCCTTCCACAGCCAGGTCTTCTCCCATGAATCCTCTTTATTCAGAGTTCGCAGCACTTTCTAATTTTCATAAAACATCATACAAATCCTCTAAACCACTGTCTACCTCTCGGACATAAAAATGTCACTTGGATTTATGGGCCCCCAAAGTCAATGGAGCCTTGGCTTGTAGGCACAGGGGAGAAGGTTCTGGAACCACTTTGTGGACTGTACCTCATAATAACATGATAACAACATGCCAAGTTGGCACAGCTCAGCTGGGCTGAGTCTGCCTGGCCAGTACTTGACTAGGTTTGAAACAGAATCGCATTCATCAGGAGGTGGCATTTGCAACACAATACAGTGGGCTGCTCCTAAAGTGGGAAAGAAACATTTCACTGTTGGAACAGTTTTTCACACCAAGCGCTGGGTCCTGTTGTAACTAAAGGCAATGTGGAAAACTCTAAGCTTCAAGGGCTACAAACTTCTAGGCGAACAAATCCATGACCAACAATGCTGTCTTAGGGCTGGAGGGATGACTTGATGGTTTAGAGTGACTGCCATGCTTCCAAAGGACCTGAGTTTGCCTCTCAGTACCCACATTGGACAGCTTTACAACCGCTGGTAGCTCCGGGGGATCTGATGCCCTCTTCTGACTGCCACAGGCACCTGCACACACGTGGCACACATACACATGCACATCAATAAAAAGGGGGGGCTGGAGAGATGACTCTATGGTTAAGAGCACTAGCTGTTCTTCCAGAGGATCTGGGTTCAATTCCCAGTACCTAATCTGGTGGCTCATCTGGAACTCCAATGTCATTTTAGGGGATCTGACACCCTCTTCTCGTCTTCAAAGACAATGTACACATGTAGTGTATCTACATATATGCAGGCGGAACACCCATAAGATCCTGAGATTAAATGTATACTATTCTCATGAATTTCTCTGATGTTAGTTAGTACTTATTGCCCAGAAATTCCACACACATGGAATATTCCATTCCTTCCAATCTTCTAATGAGCCCTCCATGTCTGCATCATCCTAAAAGCTTTCTACAGACCCTTTTAAAGTGAAAGGCAAGAGCCCATCTTCTTTATAAGGCACTAGGAGCCCAAGCTTCCAGAAAGCCCCATCTATATAAGTAACCCAGAAATAGACAGTGCATTTAATAGAAATTTGAGCTCATCAATTTTACATGCTCCTAACACTCAGAGTGTAGAACGATAATGAGAATCTGGTGTTGGCAGAAGATTCATTTACAAACACAAGTAGCCAGAGAGATGATTAAATCAGTGGATAGTTTGTCAATACCTGTTTCATGTGAAACCTCACTCTCAAGATGAGTAGCCTTGGTTTCAATAACAATAACAAACAATAGTTACGATTCTGTGTTGTACATGTACTTAGATGACACTTTCATCAGTGGACCTAAAAAGATGAGTCTTCAGTTATCTGCCCGCTCCTGACCCCAACAGGCCAGCCTTGACAGACCTATGGATAAACCACACAATCCATACTGTCATTGCTGTCCTTACTGTGCTGAGATGACTTCTGGTCTCTGTGCCAAATGGTCATCTTGTATTGTGTGCACCTAAAGGGCTAGGATAAGAGACAGTGTGGAAAAGTTCAGGGTTTAGATCTAAATACAACTGCTGAGCCATGTCTGCCTTGTTCCTTAATTGAGACTGTTAAAGAGGCTGAGGAGGGGATCAGAAGGTAGTGTGTACTTGCCTTGTAAGCAAGAAGACCCGCATTCAACCCCCAGAACCCATGTGAGTATGGTGATATGTGCTTGTCACCCCAGCTCTGGAGAGGTGGTGACAGTAGGATTCCTGGGACTCAGTGATCAGCTGAAGGCTAGTGAGAGACCCTGTCTCACAAAACATGGTGGATGGCACCTGAGAAATTGTAGAAGGAAGGCTGCTTGTTTGTCCCTGGCTGCTTAGCCCTGAAATAATCACACAGAAACTGTATTAATGAAATCACTGCTTGGCCCATTAGCTCTAGCTTCTTATTGGCTAACTCTTACATATTAATTTAACCCATTTCTAGTAATCTGTGTATAGCCAAGTGGCTGTAGCTTACAAGCAAGAGTCCAACCAGCATCTGTCTCTGGCAGAGCTACATGGCTTCTCTCTGACACCCTTCTTTTTCCCAGCATTCAGTTTAGTTTTCCCTGCCTATCTTTGTTCCCCTATAGCTCTGCTCTAGGCCCAAAGCAGTTCCTTTATTTATCAATGGNTATTGGCTAACTCTTACATATTAATTTAACCCATTTCTAGTAATCTGTGTATAGCCAAGTGGCTGTAGCTTACAAGCAAGAGTCCAACCAGCATCTGTCTCTGGCAGAGCTACATGGCTTCTCTCTGACACCCTTCTTTTTCCCAGCATTCAGTTTAGTTTTCCCTGCCTATCTTTGTTCCCCTATAGCTCTGCTCTAGGCCCAAAGCAGTTCCTTTATTTATCAATGGTAATCACAGCATACAGAGGGAAATTCCACATCAAGAAATGGCACCCAATGTTGTCTTCTGCACACTCATGCAAACACACACATACAACAACACACACAAACACACACACAGAAGGAGGGAAGGGGGGAGGGAGAGAGAGATTTAAAAATTATTAAGGTATTCCACGGTGAAGAAATGGAAAACAAGGAGGCAGAAAGGGCACTCTTAGATCACGTTCAGGACTTTTATATTATCTTAGAAGAAGCGATAGTAATTAAAGGTGTTTATTTGAGAGATGGAGGGCTGTTCAGGTTTACAATCTGATAAGAGAAATTTGGTAGGTTGGAGAGCAGATGAATTGAAGACTACATATGCCTGGGAGCATCCTAACATCAGAAGGTACTGGACACAGCATGCTACATTCCATGAGAGCCGACTCTATCAGAAGGTACTGGATAGAGCATGCTATATTACAAGAAAGTCAACTCTATCAGAAGGTACCAGACACAACATGCTACAGACTATGAGAGCCAACTCTATCAGAAGGTACTGGACACAGCATGTTTCAGTCTTTGAGAGATGACTCTATCAGGAGGTACTGGACACAGCATGCTACTGTCTTTGAGAGCTGACTCTCAAGTTCATGCATGCTCTGTGTGTTAATCTAGCAAGCGTCCAACCTAGAAAATGATATTTTGAAAGCAGATTTTGCATTTCTTTTGCTGCTATGAGACCCAGCCTCTCATATAAGGCACACAATGCTTGGTTATTTCCTTAGGACATCAGAGATGTTATTTTGTGATCTTTGCTACATAAAGGCAATATGATTTAGTTACACAAGTCATTCTCAATCATCAAAATAGTTACGCAGTACTTACTAGGGTAGAATGTGTGAATTTATACCAAATATTGTCATAAATGTCTGTATCACAGATTCCATAAAATATCAAAATGAAGCTAATCTTTAAAAAAGAAAAATAAAGGTATTCAAAAAGTCTGAAAAACTTGTGAGGAACATCAGTAGTCCACCTCTATATTTATATCAATTTAAAAATTTTTTTGAAAAAGACTTGTATAGAGTTTAGTGTAGCCAAGCTGACCTCAGACTTGCTATTATATAACAAAGGATGATCTTGAACTTCTGATCCTCCCGCCTTCCTGTTCCAATTGGACTGTTGGGATTACAGGCGTGCACCACCACCCTGGTGCTGAGGTTAACCAGGGTCTCATGTGTACTAGGCAAGCACGCTACCTACTGAGCTACATGCCTACTGACCTTCCATAATTTTTTATGATGTGTACCTCATATACCAATGAAGTGGCAATGATCTTTCCACATAGCCATATTAAAAACAAATGTGTTTCATAAAGGTTTTATTGACAGAATTTGGGAAAGTAAAAAAAATCCTCATAATTCCCTAGTGTCCAATAGGCAATGCCAATAATGACACAGGAGCTAGATGCTTGACCAGTAAGTCAAATGTATTATCCCCTCTTAGTGACTAGCCTTTTTGTTACTTTTAGCAGGAAACATGTATTCAAAGTTATATGGTTTGACTCATGTATTGAAGAGTCAATTCTCAACTGCTGGTGCTATTTTGAGAGGTCTGGAAAGTTTAGAAGTTGGGCGTTAGCAGGAGGAAGTAGGTCAAGAAAACATGTCCTTGGGAACTGTGTCTTGTCCTGGGCTCCTCTCTATGTCTATGTCTTGTCTATGTCTATGTCTTGTCTATGTCTTATCTATGTCTTTGTCTATGTCTTGTCTATGTCTGTCTTGTTTATGTCTATGTCTTGTCTATGTCTATGTCTTGTCTATGTCTATATCTTGTCTATGTCTTATCTATGTCTATGTCTTGTCTATGTCTCTCTTGTCTATGTCCATGTCTATGTCTTGTCCATGTCTATGTCTTGTCTATGTCTATGTCTTGTCTATGTCTTGTCTATGTCTATGTATATGTCTTGTCAATGTCTATGTCTTGTCTATGTCTATGTCTTGTCTATGTCTTGTCTATGACTTGT
>LOJH01013965.1:3391-22735 GCA_001685095.1 Ellobius talpinus | reverse complement strand
AGACACATCTTCTCCTGGCAGCACCAATTACTTCAAGAGGAAGATGGGCATCGATGAGGCTCCTTATGGAGTTTGCTAGCCATTTGGGCAAGAAACTGCTCTTGACTGGACTCTGTGTGAACTGGACATATAGGGCCCACAGAGGAATGACTGTTGAACTTGCCTAAAGGTGAGATGGTCCTTTGGGGTTCCTGCTTCATGAAAGAGTCTGCCAGACATTTTGCAGAAGAAAGTGACTGATAAACTGCTAATAAAGGTGGAATTGTCTTAGAAATTTCCTGCTTCATGGAAAAGTCTGATGGATACTATGGGCCTGAAGGATGAAGATGCATGCTCCAAAGATACAGAAGATCTTTGAGTGACTGTCCAGGCAGCGAGATGTCTCTTCTCACTTCTAGAGTTTTGCAAGTTGGTTACAACGCACTTCCTGTTTACTTAGGCAATATTATATCCTTCTGGAATCTTTGATAGAGTTGAAGACTATATAGTTATAGTTTTCTTCAATTATGATAAAAGATAAAATAGATATAAATATTTTAGCTGTAATTCTTGCTTAATATTTGTTTTGCTATATGTAATTTTACTATGTTAAAGTTAAAGCTTTTCTTTTTGTTTGGACAGAAAACGGGAGGTGATGTGGGATTCCCCTCTGTATACTGTGAATATCATTGGTTAATAATAAAAAAACTGTTTTGGACCAATAGCAGGGCAGAATAGAGATAGGCAGGGAAAACTAAACTGAATGCTGGGAGAAGGAAGGTGGAGTTTAGGAAGAAGCCATGGAGCTGCTACCAGAGACAGACATGCTGAAACTTTGCCAGTAAACCACAGCCATGTGGCAATACACAGATTAATAGAAATGGCTTAAATTATTTTCTCATTTTACATACCAATCCCAGTTCCCATTCCCTCCCCTCCTCCCACTCCCTCTACCTTCCTCCCCACTCCAACCCCCATCCACTCCTCAGAGAGGATAAGGTTTCCCATGGGAAGTTAACAAAGTGTAGCACACTGCTTTGAGGCAAGACCAAGGTCCTCCCCAATATATCTAGGCTGAGAAAGGTATCCCTCCAAAGAGAATGAGTTCCAAAATGCCAGTACAAGCAGTAGGGATAAATCCTGGTCTCACTGCCAGTGACCTCACAGTCTGCTCCAGCCATAACAACTGTCACCCACATTCAAAGGGCCTAGTTTGGTCCTATGTTGGTTCCCCCACTGTCAGGCTGGAGTTGGGGAGTTCCCATAAGCTGTTTCAGTGGGTATCCCCATCATGGTCTTGACCCCTTTGTTCATATTATCGCTTCTCCCTCTCTTCAACTGGACTTTAGGAGCTCAGTCCTGTAGATCTCTGCATCTGCTTCCATCAGTTGCTGGATGAAGGTTCTATAATGACATTATGATAGTTCATCAATCTGACTACAGGGCAAGGCCAGTTCAGGCACCCTCTCCACTATAGCTTAGGGTCTTAGCTGGGGTCGTCTTTGAGGATAAGTTATGTTCTTACCAGTGCCATGTGTGTGACTGAACTGCAACCTCAAATTCAGCCCCTGGAGTCAAAGGAAGACTTATAGAGTTGTTATGACTGTTGTCTTCCTTCATGAGAGGAGAGACTTTGGACACAAAAGAAAGATCAAGAGAAGAGGCAGGGAGAAGCCATTTATAGGATTCAGGAGGAAATAACCTCAGAACTCCAAATTATGAAGAAGTCAGATGCTGAGAGAACTCCCATCCCCAGTCTCCAGTCAGCAGCCCCAGCAAATTCTTTGTTAAAACCAGCTCCCCTTCCTTTCTCTGCTCACAGTGGCCTCCATGAGGACTGATGAGAACCTCTGTTCATAGTGTAACCTTGGACCTAATAGAAAGCCATGTGAGAGGGAATGTGTGTGTCCTTCCCATCTTTCCCCAGTGAAGTCATCAGGCTTAGTTATTAGCTGTCCAGAGGTGAAATCTCAGGCAGATCACAGAGCTCTCCCAAGGCCTTTTGTTCTGTCTCGTCAGAGTAATTAAAAGAGATGTATGCAATAATCTGCTCTCTGAATTTGAGTGAAGGCCGGGACAGTTCCCTTCTGAAGACAGCAGCGAGGCAAGAGGTGTGACTGACTTTCTGCCACTCTGAAAGTTGACTTTCCTGTCTGCCCTCTTGTTTCTGGTCTTTTCCAGGGTTGGGGGCAAGACTGGGCTTTGTGCAATCTTTTACGTTCTGTCCTCTGCACAGAATGGGAAAGTGTCCAGGCTTCATGCTAGTATCTCTGGCTGTGAACCTCTTACTGTGCCTCCAGTTACTTAGGCCTGTACATGGCCACCAGATTTCTGTTCCTCTCCTGAGTCTCCACAGAAGTCTGCTAAAGCGGATTTTTCCTGAGGTGACTTTAAGTCAGCTCCTTTCCACAGATCTACTGACCCCCTAGGTGAAAACTATGTGTAGATCACGCTGGGGATAGAAATAAATACACATTTAACAAAACCTGTTATCTTGGTACCAATGGGCACTGTGGTCCATCATGGCTAATGGCAAAAATCAAATCCCAGTTGCTCGAGGGCTGTTCATGCAGTCTAGGAGGGGTCTCCTACTCCCACTGCCTTTCCCGTGTTGAGGGAATTCGTTAGCATCCCGCTCTTTTTTCCTTCTTTAATTCCTTGTCTTTTTTAGGCTGGAGTTTGGTTTTACCCAATACACACTTAGCATCTCCTAGAATGTGGGGGCACCAAGACCATTGTCAGTGATCTTTGTGCTTTCAGGGTAAACCTTTTGTGACAACCGTTGACTCTAACCCTGTGCTGTGGGCCTGATTATAGTCATCTGATGTGATTGTGGGATCTGGTGCTTCACTGGGTCTGTCAAGACCCATAATTCCTGGCATGTTACCAGGCGTAAAGAGTCTGTAGGTTCAAGTGGAGAGCCCAACCGCAAAGCCTCACATCTCACTGACTCTTGCATGCCTCCACCTGAGCAGGTAGGATGCTCCCCATCTGAAGGCCCCTTTGCTAGCTAAGAATTCCCATAAGGTCACATTTGAGAAAGAAGGCATGTCTATTCCTGCAGACACCACAGCTGCCCTGCTGCCCTTCATGGGCATTTAACAATGTAATGTTTCATACCCAAAATACCTTAGCCAACCGAGATACTTCAAGATGACAAGAGGTAGCGAGCGGCCTTCTTCTCCTGATGGTACCATGGTTTGCTAGTGTGAAGCTAAAATACATAGCTTTTACCCAGATTTATGGTGGATCCACTGTACACATCTGTTGGGGAACAGCCATAAGGCCCACCCTTCCTCAACCTTGATGGAATCCTCAGGCTTTTGTTTTGTTTTTGGCTTTTTTGTTTGTTTGTCTTTGTTTTCCTATTCTTCTCCTCAGGCCTTGGAAACTCTTGATCAATCTGGCCTCTTTCCCTTCAGGGATTGGTCATTTAAGAAGGGAGGGCCCAGAGCAAAAGTGTCTTTGAGAGACGTTCAAGACCACTGTACGTAGACCCAGTAGACATTTATACATGCCCACAGCACCCATCACACAGGCCACGCCATAGGCCCTGCCTTAGCCCTGACCCTCCTATTGCTTTGAAGGATGAACTCAAAGAGATGGGAGTTACAAGCCTGACTGAGATTGTGGGCAGACTTCCAGGCAAGGGCCGGTCCCCATGTGGATTCTGAATCCAGTTCTGTGCTGGGCGGTCAGCTTTCCTCTCTTCAAACATCAAATGCCAGTGTTCTCCAGCCGGAGACATTCTGAACCTGTCACAGCATGTAGGCACGAAGAGAACCACATGAAAGGAAGTTCTCTTGAGCCTAGGCTGGGCTGGGCTGACTTGTTTGTTTGTTTTGTGTGTTGTTTCAGTTTAATACTTTTCAGTATCAAAGCCCATTGCTGGATTGTTTTTGGTGCAGCAGTGAGAAATTCTGTCTCCAAGCAAAGGTCACTGGATTGGGCTTTTGGATTTAGTGACGGTGGAGGCTATAATTTTTCTTGCTGGCAGCACTGGGCTGCTGGAGAAAATTATAAAAGAGACATTGTGCCTCCCTGCCGCATACACTGAGACCAAGGAAATGGAGTGAACGGAAAGTGACGCTTATCCGACCTGTGACTTAGAGTTGTTTGCCCAAATGAGGGCAAAACAGCTTTCAGGGCCAAGAGGAATCATCAGCGCGATGAATCAATAGGGCTGGGAATTTCAGCCCTGCTCATGGAATCCTAATGCTGAAATTATCCCCCAACCACCTTGTTGGTGTTTTACATAGAAATGTGCTTCAACGGTCTAGGCAGCCACATAGAAATATCACCTAACTGTCAATGCTGACCTTGGTCCCTGCCATAATGGTCTGACACACAGTTCATACAGAACCCTGGACTGGCCTGCACCACAGCTGGCCTGAGCTGGCTTGACTGGCCTGCACCACAGCTGGCCTGAGCTGGCTTGGGTTGGGCCAGCTGTGACTGGGAGAGACTGAAATAAGGGACTCAATAATGGGTTATGCTATTTTCTGGCAAGAGCCAGGGAGCCCCAAGCAGAGTCGACTAAGGAATTCATTACCTGAACAACTTAAGCTGAACTTTGGGAGACATGACACAGCCTGGGCAACAGCTGGTTCAGCCTGGCTTGTCGCCTCCTGCAGTGGGTGCTGGTAGACAGCCCGGATGTAGATAAGCAGATCCAGCCATAGCCAGCCAGCAGCCTCCAAAAGAACAGTCGCTGTGCCTAGGCAGGATGGAAGGGGCCCAAAGCTGAGGCTAACCACCCACCGTCCTGAAATCTCAGTAGCAGCTCCTGGGCTAGAAGGACAATTTATACGGCTTGCATGCACTGGACTTATAAGCTGGAGGCCAGATGTGGCACCTGAAGGGCTTTTGAAGCTACACTCAAGGTTACTCCCCACCCCAGCTCTGGGACCACATGGCATCCACACAGGCCAGGGAAATTCTATGCCGGCAGCTGTGAAGGAGTTTCAAAGCTTCCATCCAGAGCTGGAGGCCCCTTGCAGGTGCCAAGGACTAGAAAATTGCCCTCTTTCCTAACGGAACACTGCTTTTCTTCCGTGTGCCAATTCAGTGCTAATACTTCCCCATGATGGAATTGGTCTGTAAGGACTTCTTGCCCTCACTACAATGACTCCCATGCACTTGTATACCACACAGGGAAGGGAAGGGAACCTAGACTCTGATCCTGGCCCATGGAAGGTGACAGTGTCCCTTTACTTTGCCAGGAATTGGGGGCAGCTGGAGTCATATGTAGTCTCTGACTATCCTTAGAGGAGAAAGATAGACTCATGATAGTGGTTCATGTAGACTTTTCTAGTACATCAAAATACTGCAGTTGCCTGTTTTTTTATGTTTGTTTTCTGGGGTTTTGTTTGTTTGTTGTGTTTTGGCTGGAGGGTCATGCTTTGGAGCACAAGCGAGATACCAGGTTTGAAGTACCTCAACTCTGAGGGGCAGAATGACTAACTTCAGCATTCTGTCCAATATCTTCATGATTCTATCACCTTCACGTGACAAGTAAGAGAACAAAGGCCACTGTGACTTCCTGAGGTCGAGCTTCAGGAACGCTCAGGCTGGGGGCAGCTCGCGTAGCTTTCTGCGCAGTTCCTGCTGTTACCTCATGGCCATTAGTGTCACAGCCAAGAAGATTTTCAAAACACTGGGGAGATGGAGACGTCTTAGCTCATTTTACGGGCTAGGAGAACTATAGCCAAAGAAAGAAATAGAAACTGTTTCTTGGATGGTTGGGGTGACTTTGGTGTCCCACAGATGGCCCAGCTGTCCCTGAATATCTTGGAGACCTTGGGAATAATGCTCTTGCTGAATTCTTTTCTGCTCCATATTTTAACTTCTCCTGTGTGTGCTTTGCTTGAATAGAATATCCACACATATATTAATCTCCTCCAGCTTCGATTTCCAGGGCCCTAGCTAGAAAAAAATATGTGTTGTATGTACAAAATTCTGCTCGTATAGTCAGGGCCTTGACTGTTAAATACAACTGCATGTCTTCCCCCACCCCAACCCTGTTTATCTGCAGGTAAAATGTCTCCTAAGTAGGAAAGACAAAAGATATTGGAATGGGATACCATGCCAGACATGAAAAAATGAGTGGGCCCTCTTAGGGTGTCTATTCAGCTTGTCACAGCCCCATCCCACTCTCCTGAGTGACTTGTTTAACTTTTGGAAGGGATCAGATGTGCTGTGGTGTAAATAATATTTGAACAAGAGGGAGATTATTAAGTTGCCAAGTAAAAAGGCATTTGAAAGATAGCCCATTACTGTGTTTAAACACCCCAGCATTAGTGCACTTGGAAACCTCTTCACATGGAGTAGTCATTTAAAAACAACTCTTTGTTCCGCAGGAGGTGCCCAGCTCCTGCCTGACAGCCAGCACTTAGGGGAGTATGGAGACTCCAGACAGCCTTATCAATTGGCAGACTGGGCACTAAGAGTCAGGTGCACTTATTCTGCCTGGAAACTGCAGCTCCCACCCACAGTGAACGTGGGCTCCAGTTAAGTGCTTAAGGTGTTTGGAGAATCTGAGAACAAAGTACGCACCATTAGCTGAGGCAGTGCCAGCTTTGGATGCTTATGGCCTGGACTCTGAAGGGTTTTTTTGGTTTTGTTTTGTTTGTTTTTGTCTTAAGAGAGGAGGGCCATGCCATACTCGCAGAAGGAGAATGAGTACTGGCCAGTAAATGTTTCAATATTTCTGGTTTCTTCCCTGATTAGTTGGAAGAGGCTAAGAGAAGGGGGACACCCAGCTCCAGTGCTAAGAATGATGTATGCACTGTAGATGACCTGGAAGAGCCAGGGAAAGGCAGCGGGAGGGTACATGGCTTTTTGCAGATTTAAAACTCCAGAAGGCTGCCTTTGATCACCTGCAAGAACCAGGCATGGAAATGTAATTATTCCTTTCTTCAATTAACTTTAAGAACTAAAAATAATCTATTAGGTGAGTCGTGATCTTTTCAAACCATCAAACTCCTGTTTTGTCTTCATGTGTGTGCGTGCATGTGTGCATGTTGTATGTGTGTGTGTGTGTGTGTTTCTGAGAAAAGACATGATTCAATAGTTCAAGCTGTCCTTGAATTCAAGATGCTCTTGCCTCATCTTCTGGGGATTACAGGCTTCTGCCACCAGACTTATCTGCTTTTACTATTAATGTGAGCTTCCTCAGAATACCATGTATTAGGAAGAACTATGTCCCTTTTACATCTTAGAAAACAGAGTGATTCAAGGAGTCTACTGCCTTAAACCCCCTACTCTCTAATGTGTAAGTTCAAACTTGCTTCTCGGTTGCTGGAGCTGGGGACAGGATGGGAGTTAGAAAACAGGTTAGTAGAATTCCAAAAATTAATGCACTTAAATTCAAGGGGATGCCCTAAGAGATACAATCTGCCTTGATTCTCCAATGGGATGGCATGCTGCAAACATGCCTCCTATGATGCTCAGTACTGCTTCCCACCCTGGTGGGATCTGGAATTACCTACGGGAAAAGCCTCTGGGTGCACCTGACTGTTTCGATTGGGTCTATTTCCAGGGAAGCCTGAGGGAGTTTTCGGTCAGGTTAGGTAAGAAGACTTGCCCTGATAGTGGGCAACACCATTCCTTTGGTCAGGGTCTAAGGTTGAATACTAAGCAATAGCTAGTCCAGCACAAGAATTCATTGTTTTATATTCCTGACTGTGGATACAACTTGACCGATTGACTCAAGATCCTGTCAGTCAGACTTCTACACCATAATGGGTTATACTCTTGAACTCTAAGCCCAAATAAAGCCCTTCTCCTTTAAAGTGTTTTGTCAGGGTGTTTTATTGCAGCACCAGGAAAGGGCACTAAGATATCAAACCCCCCAACAAGCAGAAATGAGACTTACTAGCCATTGCTGTATCGCAATCTCAAAAGTATGTTCTGGAATCAAAGAGCCTCTGTGAGATAGTATGAGATAGTATGAAAGCCTTAAGCAGTGGCGCCAAACTTCACTTCCTTCCTGTGAGAAATGGAGACAGGGCTCAGTGGCGTCAGGAAGCTGTGTACCAAGCTCTTTGTTGTGCCTAGCTCATGCTATGACCTCCAGAGAATGATCTTTCCTTAGGTGTCCTTGGGAAGGTCCCCAATTGAAGCTGCTTGGTCTTAGCTTACCTTCACTCTAGGATGGGGAGAGATCCTAGGGTACATGCCCAGTTCCCTTGGCCCTAACCTCTAGGTAAGGAAGAAAGGATCATAAGGGTCAGTTCATGCTTCAGCAGTATCAATAGCTGGCATGGGCCAAGACAGTCAATGCTTGGACACCTGGGGTTCTATGAGTCTGAGCAAAATGACTACACAGGATATCTAGGGAGCCCCAAAGTCTGCAGTGATATACTGCTGTATCACTGTTTCTGGCAGAATGTCTATTTTGTGTGATTCTGTATGAGCATGGCCTTGAAATGAAAGTTTAGAGCTTTTGTCTTCACCTTCCCCAGCCTGCCTGCATGTGTCTACCTGTAGCCCTGTGTGCCCTCCATGAAGGTAAGAAGCCCATCTGCATGTGTGCCTGTGCCTGAGTGTGCATGCTAGGTGCCTGTAAGCATCCAGCCTGCCTAGCACTCTTCACTTGGGGTAGATATATTATGTCTGTCTCTCTATAACTCTCGCAGTCTCTTCAAACTCTTAGCCTCCTATGACCCTCCTCCTTTCTTGATGTCGGCGCTTAGATCTCACACTCCAACACTGATGGCATCTCTCTTCTTTGTTTGGGCAGAGAGAAGGTGCCACACTGCAGACATTCCTACCGACCCTGTTCAGTCTGATTCCTTACCAACACCACCAGAAGTATAGTCCTCCTACTTCTCCATGGCTTCACGTAACCTCCCCCAAAAGACACAAAAAGAAAATTTCTGCCTCCCCTCTGCTCCCAGGTCCTAAACAGTCCAATTTCAATAATGTGTGATACTTAAATTTGAACTTATGTTGGTAAGCCCATCTAATCTGTTCCTGTTACTGTTCTCCCAAGAGTCTCACACAATATTGTGGAGGCATTCTTTGGATGTCTGCCCCCAAGAGTCATCTCCATGTGATTAATTCCACAAATATTAATGGACTGCTGACTCAGGCATGTTGCAGGTATTCTGCTGGCACCGGGGATAAAGCCGTGAGCAAGCATTTCCTTTACATTTGCAGTTTGCTCACATCAGAAAGCAGCGACAATGACAAAATAATTATAGGCTATGATTTACTATGATCAGAGAGACATGGAGTGGAGAGAGGTGACGAACACATTGATTAAGATTCATTGAGCACTAATGGCATGGCTGAGGAGGTGGCTCTCAAGCTGAGATCTACTGGGCACTTTCAGTATCACCCTTTTTGGCCCAGACTGAACCTCATGTGTCTCCTGCCATAAGGTCTCTGAAATCCAAAAAGGATTTTGCTTTATTTTTTTTTCAACTTTCTCAATCCCTCTACCTCACTTCTTAAAACAAACAAACAAATAAGAAAAACCAGGGTCTTGTCCTGTAGCCCATTGTTGTCTCGAACTTGCCAAGCACCTGCTTCAGCTTCCCAAGCGCTGGGATTACAGGCTTGCTGCACCACACTTGGCTTTACACATGCAGGAGGTTTTAATGCTCAAAGGCCATTGCTCCTAAGTCACACACTGGCTTCCCAGAGCTCTTTGCTAATGCAGGGCCCAGGACTGACACACACACATCTTTCCACAGAGCCATTCTGGAAAACCTAAATCATCTGTGTGCTGTGATGCTGCGTGCACCATGGCAAGGACCCATTCTTTACCTCATGCTCCATCAACTGCTTCTCTTCCCTGCCCTCAATGCTGTCTCTCCAGGCGGGATTCAGGGCCACGGGAAGCCCCTAATTCAGTAGAGCACTTTCCTACCTAGAAATGATCTAACAAGTATTTCTCCTGGAAGAATAAGCCATAGAAGTCAGAATTTCCCAGTTGCCCATTCTCTGACAAGGAAGTGAAAGTTCTGGAAATCAGAAACTCTCATGCTGGACTTTATTTGAAGAGACCAGGCTGTGGTAGGGAGGGGTGTCCAATGCTCATAGGTAAGACCATAGGGCCAAATCCTGTAAGTTAAAATCTCTCTAGGGGATGTGCGCCGAACTTTACCAGATATATTTTTATCAAGACAACATGGGCAGGAAAGCCAATAAAAATTATATTACTGGGGTGTCTTCTTTTACTGCTATTAGGGCATTTATTCCATGGAAATTGTTATCTTTAGGCTAAGTATGCACACACCCTGACATAATGGAGGCCACACCCATGGATGAAATATCATCACTTTGTACGTAAGCTTTCAAAGAGCCAGGCAAAATTGTGTCTGAAGAACAGAATACGTTAGTGCATACTAACATTATTTGAGTTCTAAAGAGGGAAAAGAGACACTTATCTTCTGTGTTTTAATGCTGAACAAGAGGAAAAAGTACAAGTAATTTTGCAGCAATATTATTCTGGAACTATTTCCCATACAAAGCCACAACGCTCTGGCATGCTGGTTCCCACTGCGTGTCCCCTTCCTCGATTCCTAGGCTCTGTGTACTGTAAAGGGTGTCTTGACTGTTGATCAGCGTACTTTGCTTTCTGGAATCAGGGCCTTGAAAGACTGTGAGCTTTCTCAGGCCAGCTCTTCAGTGTGGAGAGCACGTGCTGTCGTCAGTGACCTGGGCATTTGACTTGATCTTCAGATCGTCAGCTCTCCCAGGCCACAGAATACCAACCCTCCTTCTTGCGACACACATGGAGTCAGGTTTAATGGTTTGTCCTGGGGCCCTATCTGAGGCTGGAATCAAAGCTGACATTCAAAACAAAGAACATCATCATCCCTACAGAACAATGAAATCCATTAAAAGCTGAACCAGGACTTGTGTCGCCACAGAGGGCAGACAGGTTTTTTTGGTTGCTTTTGTTAGAGTCAGCTTGATAATTGGGACATGGTTTACTGGCTAGAGGACATAGAATGCTGAGTCATTCCTTCTAGCATTAAAAACCTTGAGGCAACCCTGTGCTTCTACTTAGGGTCCTGTCTGTTGAAACCCCGTGGGCTTACTCCCCAAGCTATACAGCAGAATCGATCACATCTTCAGTTCTATGCAGGGCTATTTCTGTGTTGGTCTAACAGAAGAATGAATGGGGGCTGAAGACCCGAAATAAAATCTAATATGTGAGAGAAGCCAGTTGGTGAGGGAAGTCTGAGCCCTTGGCCACCTAGACCTCCTACATGCTCCGTTCTGCTCACAGAGGAACACTGGAAACCCTTCCCCACCATATACAAACTTGAGGAGATGGGTGTTATGTAAGTATCCTATAAAAAGGGCCAGGAGCTCTTTCCTCAGTAAGCTGTCTCTGTCTCTAACCACCCGCAGTCCTGCAGGACAAGGCTCAAGTCTTGGCTTCTAAGCTTGTTTTCCCTTACTGTGTGGGGCTTCTCATTCTCTGAAGGCTCCCTCCTCCATTTTCTGTTTGCTGACCACAATTGCAAAAAGTCTGGCCTCTTTTCCTGTCTCCATCACCTCCCACCAGGCACTACCAAATCTACAGCTTGACTGCCTGGCTGCTGTTCTCTCAAACCCTAAAAAAATTTTATCAAGCTCCTTCCTGAGAACATTTTAAGGCTCCTTTATTAATGACACTAAGAACCCAAAAGTGACCTCAGTTTCCCCAGGAACAGTGGGAATTTAACCAGAGCTCCAGCTACCTCCGTGCATGATGTCTGGTAGCAGAGGAGTTTGCTCTTGGTCCTTGGGCTCTCCAGCTGTTCTACATGAGAGCTCCAGCCTCACACAACACTGCTCTTATAGCCGGGCGGGTGGTGGTGCACGCCTTATTCCAGCACTTGGGAGGCAGAGGCAGGCAGATCTCTGTGAGTTCAAGGCCAGACTGATCTACAAAGCAAGTTCCAAAACAGCCAAAGATACACAGAGAAACCCTGCCTCAACAAACAAACAAACAAACAAAAACAAAAAAACCCTGCTGTTATTGGGTACCCAAAAGCTGGTTCCATCCCTCCCTCTTCCTCCCTTTCCCTCCTCATCCTCCCCTCCCTCCCTCCATTCTGTCTTTTCTCGTCTTTTCTCTCCCTCCCCTTTCCTCCTCCCTCCATTCTGTCTTTTCTCCTCTTTTCTCTCCCTCCCCTCCCTCCTCATTCTCCCCTCCCTCCCTCCATTCTGTCTTCTCTCTTCTTTTGTCTCCTTCCCTCCCTCCCCCTTTCCATTTTCAGTTCTTCCTTTCCTCCATCCTCCTTTTGAAAAAAAATGAAAAAGAATCTCTTTTTTAATTTTTGAAATTTCATTTAATATAAATCAGGGTGTTTTGCCCATATGTATGTCTGTACACCACATGTATGCCTTGTGGGCACAGATGCCGGAAGAGAGCATTGGATTTCCTGCCCTACAAACTAGAGTCACGGACAGTTGTGAACTACTATGTGGGTGCTGGGAATTGAACCCAGGTCCTCTGGAAGAGCAGCCAGTGCCCTTAACTGTTGGGTCATCTCTCCAGCTGCCAGGGTGAATCTCTGTGTGTCTGATGGTTTTGCTCACAGTTTCTCATTCCCCTCTCCAGAGCCCTTACAGTCTGGGTTTTATGCATTGGATTTGCAGGTGAGAAAATTGAGTTTCATGTAAATTCAAACATTTCCCAAAACCCTTAACCTTTGATCCCCTCTACATTTGAGACTTGAAGCCATATTTGTCTCAGCTTGTTTTCAAGTGTCTATTCTTTCTATAGGTCCAGCTCTGATGATCAGAAGCAGGTAATACACAAGACAAACAAACAAACAAACAAAAAACTAGAAACCAAACCAAGCTAAACAAACAAACAAAAAACCCCGAAAGATAAGTCAAGCTAGGGTGTCGATCAATGGATAGCAAACATCTGTTCATAAGATACATAGAACACATTTATCAAAATGAAGAATGAAGCTTTCCAGTCTGGGAGCTCTGATTTTGTGCCTTTTTTGAGGGGAGACTGGGAGCTCTGTATTTTGACAAATAGCTCAGAGACACTGGGCTCAAGAGACCAGGGGTCATAATATGAGAAACACACAGTGGGGGCATTATTTGTTAGTGTCCACTGTTGTCCTACCTTGAAGGGGCAAACAGCACATTTCTAGGACAACAGCTGGGAATAAGGACAAATAGAAGGAATTAGAAGGGCAGGGCAGCTCAGCCCCAAACAGCCATTATGTGGGAATTCACCTCCCAGCAGTAGTGCTTAGAGCTGTTGAGTAAGGACCATCAGTGTGCAATGAGCAGTCGGCAAACTAAGACAGGTCCAGGAGAGACCTTCTTATGCTTTATAAAGGACAGAATCTCTCTCTTTATTTCTAGAAAGTGGAGGATGTCAATGAACTCTGAAAGCTCTCATGATGAGGATGCCTTCTATCACTGCCTGGCCTGATAATCTGTTGAAAACACAGGATGCTTCTTGGCCAGTGGCTCCCAGTTTGGCTCATCAGACCCCACTGGGGTCTTGCTAGGATATACACTACTGGTCCAAATACCCTAGATGACAGCCTGGCAAATCTACTGAGTGTCCAAGATCTTGTGTTTGTCACCAGTGTCTGGGGAATGGCAATGCCACTGCCCTGGAAACAAAGGAACAAGGTCACCTGTGTTACTTCAGCCCTGAATAAACCTTCAGGCTTGGGAGTTCCACTGCTATGACGAAATACAAGCCCTATAGCTCAGCTGTATCTTAGAGAAAAGGTGCTTAATCATCTATTGACCTCTGTGAACTGTGCTCAGGTAAGGATTTCTCAAAATGGTTCTAAGTATGCTCAACGACATTTTTTTAAAGAATAAAAGTAAATAAGTGGAAAAGTCCACATTTTAGGAAAAACTCTATTTATGTCCCATTGTCTATAACTCCAGAGATCCTGAAGACACTCTGTGGTGGGACTTGTCTTCCCACGTGGTGGCCAGACCAACCGTAAAACCACTGTCTTACTTCACCCCAATGCCAGGTGATTTCAGTCATGTTACAGAGCACACTTCAAGTCTCAGTGCTTGTGGGGCTTCCACTGTGTCTATAATATGTGATAATGTGCAAAAATACATAAGCTGATTTTGACAAATCTTTGCCCAGTTGTATTAATTCAGAGATCTCTTTTCTTTCTTTTTTGATTGAGGAGTTCTCTGGCCATTTGGGGAGTCTTCTCAGTTCTAGAACCTCACTCATTCATATCTGCCTCAATTCCAGACCCATTCACTCACCCATACCTACCCCATCCCCCTCCTTCTTCTCAGGGCTGAGAATTGAACCCAGAACCTTGTGGATGCTAGGCAATCCCTCTGCCAAAAGACTGTATCTTCAGTCTGTGATATTAGCTTCTTTGGAGGCTGGGGAGATGGCTCAGAGGCTAAAAGTGCTTGCTGCTCTCATAGAGGACCTGAGTTTTGTTATGAGCCTGTACATTAGTCATTTCACTGTCTAGAGCCCCAGTTACACGGGACCCAGACCCATGGGATCTGGCTTTCATGGGCACCTGTCTGCACATGTGGTGTCATACGTATACTGAGTACTCATACATAAACATACACAGAGAGTAAAATGAAAAAAAATATCTCTTCAGTAGATCTAGCCGATTTTTTAAACAACAAGAGAGGGATGCATTAGGGTTTGAAAATCTTAAACAAGCCCTTTTAGGAAATGCCTCCACTGCCATGCTTCAATGATGCTGGAAACCAGCCTCCAGCTTCATGAACTAAGAAAGCATCTCCTGGGTTCTCAGCCTCTCTGGTGCACAGACAGCTACTGATGGACTACCTAGCCCATAATACATGAACCTATCTAATAAGCGCCCCTTGGATATATGTTCACATTTTGTTCCTCTAGAGCAGTGGTTCTCAACTAGTGGTCGTGATCCCTTTGAGGGGATCAAATTGCAGACCCTGCATATCATATTTTACATTATGATTCATAACAGTAGCAAAATTATAGTTATGAAGTAGCAATGAAATAATTTTATGGTTGGGATCACCACAGCATGAGGACCTATATTAAAAGAGTCGCAGCATTAGGAAGGCTAAGAACACAGGAGCTAGGGTTAGGATTAGGGGATGTGCATTTACTGTAACACTTGAGTAGGCAGCACTTCCTTTGTTTTCAAGAGACAGAAATCATCCTGCTCCAAGCTGGATAAAGAAAAGAGATGATGGTGTTTCAATTTATAGTACTTTATAACTCGGTAGTTATAACTCCAATTCTGTATTCCAGTTTGGCTTGTGTGAGACTCCAAGAGAATCATTAGTACAAGCTTCTCTCTGGTTCTTGGCCCCTACCTTCATTGGTGGAAATACCGAGTCATCCTCTGTGATAGCTGAGGTCCAATGCTCACCAATCTCCCTGGCCAGGAGAGTTGAGGCACATGCTCCCCCAGGCTGCAGGGGTCTGAGAATAAAGAAAAATAGAGCTAGTGGTGAAAGAAGAGGAATGACCAGAAAAATGGAAACAAAGAATGGGTACGGTAAAGGGACAGCCATGGGTAGGTCACCAGAAAGAATGAGGATGTGGGAAGAATGCCAAGAGTACTGACTGGACTTGAGGAATCAGAAAGATCTTCAAACACTATGGTCAGAAAGCTTAATTTATTGTGGATGGAAATGTGCAGGGTTTTTTTTTTTTTACAAATTTTGAGTTATTGAGTTTAAAAATTTCATTGCTGAGCATGGAAAAATACGTTAGATGTGAGGTCACGTTTATGTCATTATCCCTAGAGTTAGGCTCAGCTGAACCAATTCTCTCTTGCTTTTCCCCTATTAGAGAATGAGCTTCTGGCTTCCTAGGATCATCTCAAACATCAAACCTGTGTTGCAATGCCCAACAACACCACTACAACTCCAGTCTTGAGATGTTACTACTCACCCATCCTTCTGACCATCATCAGCAATATGGAGTTGGTTCAAGGAGCTAAAAGCCCCCTTCCAAAAATGCACAAACATACTGGGAGGCCTGGCCTCAGTTGACCTTCCATTTGCCCTTGGCATTCAGGTGAGCAATCACACCTGAGAAACTAAGAGAGTGAGCCTTGGAGCACTATGCTCACGGTGGGATTCATTTTCTGCACAGGACAAGTTGGAAGGACATCAATTCAGTTGAGACCTGGGAAATTCGACGGAGTATTGAGAGCTGAAAGCTCTTCTCACCTTGCCAGTAGGTGGCTAGCCAACTTAGCTGTTCAATTAGAAGAGACACTGAGCAGCCAAAAGAAAATATGGAGAGAAACTGTGCCTTCCTTCCCATGGTTTGTCCCGCAGCCACAGGCCCCTCCCTCCTACAGCCACACAGCAGCCCATCAGCTGGTTTTAATCTCCAGGGTTAAATGAAAGCAGAGAAACTTGCATCACCTGACATCTGATATTTATTTGCAAATGTTTATTTCCTTGCAGCACATTATAAACTCCAAGGAAGCATGGACTCCAATCCACCAATGTGTATTTGGGTAGCACACGGATGCTCAATCAATAATGCACGTTTGATATTCTCTTACACACTGAGTGATAGTGAAAATCTGAAAGAAGTGATGTGGCAGGAGCTGGATGATGAAAATTAATGAGACTAATTGGAGGAGGGAGTGCATGATGAAATCAAGCTCTGTGAGCAGATTCAGATGGGAGCATTAACAAAACAATACTGATGTAGTGAAAGTTCATTTGCATTTAATACCTAAGAGTCTTGGTTTCTCTTCTTGTCACTAATAGCCTGACAAAAGCAACTTAAGGGAGAAACTGTTGATTTGGGCTCACGGTTGAAGGGTGTAGCCCAGTACAGTGGGGAAGTCAAGATTGTGGTGGAGCTGGCCACATGGCATCTGCAGTCAGGGAGCAGGGGCCATGAAGGCTGGTGCTCAGTGCCCTCTCTCTCTCTCTCTCTCTCTCTCTCTCTCTCTCNAGAGAGAGAGAGAGAGAGAGAGAGAGAGAGAGAGAGAGAGAAATACAACCCAGGACCCACATTCAGGAAGTACTGTCATTCAGTTTTAGTGCAAGTCCCCTTATCTCCATTAGCACAATTCCTCACAGATATATGCAGAGTCCCCTCACAGGTGTTCCTGGAGGCATGTCTACTAGACGATTCCAGATCTCTGTTGAGAATTTAGATTAGCCATCACATTAAGATATCAAATGCAGGTGACATTTGGGTGACTTTATTTAAGCCTTGCTAATGCATGTTCACTGTGTGCCAAGCAAAGCACTTTATATGTATTTTTATTTCCTCTTCCCAAACTCCACTTCTGGGAATGGAACCCAGAGGCTCACGAGTATTAGGTGAGTGTTCTACCCCTGAGCTACCTTCCTATACACAAGGTTCTATATGGCTTATTCTAGCTAAGCCTTAACGCAATCCTGCAAAGTCTGCATTCTTCCCATTTTATAGATGAAGCAACAGAGGCTCCAACAGGCCAAGCCATTCTCCAGGTTAATCAGTGAAAAGTCTGGCATCTGAACTCTGTTACTTGATTCCCAAGCCTGTTTTGTCTGCTCTATCCCACAATCGGTGTCCTTATCCTCAGCATAACGTAGGCATCTTCCACTTGCTAAATAGCCTCTGCAGACACGGTTTCTGTTTAACATTGTCTTCTGTCTGTGAACACACTCATTTATTTAACTAGACTCCTAATGTTAGACAGTTAATGATTCCATTTCCTCCCTTTTAATGTTACAAATATTTCAACAGAGATGGCCCTGGCACATAAAAATGGTTCATGCTTCTCTAATTATTTCCCCAGGATAAAATCCTGAAAATGTTCTTACTTCAAAGTAACCATGTTGAAGGCTTTGATAGGTACTGTCAAAATGCCCGAGGGGAAGTTCATACACATGTAGGTTCCTTGTCCTGTGTGGGCTTGGCCCGTTTCATCCCACCTGCTGACACTACAAGTCAGCAACCCTTGTCAGTTTCTGGCAGTAGGTCGAAAAGCAGAGTCACTCTGTACTTCGTATTACCTTGATTGATGGTGAGTTTGAATGCCTTAAGGACATGTTTATTAGTTGTGTTTTTGATTGCTAGCACACCCTATAATGGTTTGAATATGAAACTTCCCCTGCAGGCTTAAGTGTCGACCATTTGCCTTCCTATCCCCCACCATCAGCAGTACTAATTTGGATGTTCTAGAAACTTTAGGAGATCCCAGCTGGAGGAGATAGACAGCTAAAATTGGGTACTTGGGTATCCTGGTGCCTTTTTGCCCTGCCTGGAGAAAAAAAAGGCATTAACAGTTTTACTAGGCTGTGGTCTCTATGAGCTACAGTAATGACCAGTCTGACAAGACAGTTTTCTTTGGCACACCATCTTTCCACCACAGTGCTATGCCCAAGTGCATAGGTCAAGAGACCATGATCTGAGCCCTCTGAAACTGTGAACCAGAATGCCCCATGGGAAGTTTACACACATGAAAGTTCCTCCATCCTACATAGGACTGGCTGTTTTCATACCATTTACCAACACTACAAATAAGCAATCCTTGTCAGTTTTTGACAGAAAGTATAAAACATTGTGTCATTCTTTAATTTGCATTACATTGATTGATGGTGAGTTTGAAAGCCTTAAAGACACGGTAATAGGATAGGTTCATTTCATCCCATTTGCCAACATAAGTCAGCAATCCTGGTTGGATAAAACCACGTCCTTAGGTTGTTTTTTCAACTTCTCTGACTAGTCAGAGAGTCTCCTCTCTTCAGCAGTATTATTGCTTATATAACCTTGGAGAGGGATGAGTCTTGAGAATAGTGTAAGTTTCAGGAACTCTCTGAGCCTTGTAAGTTGTTCCTCCTGAGCCTGGTGAATTTAGTTTACTTCCTGCATCTTAAGGAGCCTCTCTTCACACAGAACGTTTCAATTCATTGGAAATTGCTACACAATTCATTGATAAAACTTTCCCTCTTCTATTTTTGTCCACTGTTGGTCTGATCTACAGATTCTGATGTTTAGACATGAATAGAATAGTAGGGAAAAGACCATTTTCTTGGGCTGCAAGCAGTAGTAAGAAAGCTCTTAAGTTTCCAACTTTAAAAAAGTCTCCAAAGCTACAGAGAAACCACCACCACTCCCTGAAAAAAAAAAGAAGAAAGGTTAATATAGAAGCAGTTTCTTTAGAAAGGAATGTGCTCCCTGCAACCCATCTGAACTATGCAGTCAGCTTAGGAACAGACACGGTGTGGCGTGCCAGTTCTGCCAGCAGAGATGACGACCACAACAGGATTCTTCTTGGAACACACTTTATTTGGAGCAAACTACTTGAAATGATGGCGAAGGACCCAGACCCCAGGCGCACACTGCTTATAAGCAGTGGAGGACAAAGGCCATGACATATCTGTGACTGATTGGTCAAGGTCTCTCTAGAGCATACGGGTCAGCATATG
>LOJH01013964.1:4923-24099 GCA_001685095.1 Ellobius talpinus | reverse complement strand
TTTTTTTCAGACCATTATCCATAACAACTTGTAACCAACACTCTAAACAAAGATCACTATAGCATATTCCTAGCAAGCTCTTACATACTAAATTAACCCATTTCTATTATTCTGTGTATCACCACGAGGCTGTGGCCTACCAGTGCAAGTTTTGGCATCTTCCTCCTTCAGCAGCTACATGGCGTCTCTCTGACTCCACCTACTCTCTCTCTATATCTCTTCCAGCCTGGCTATATTCTGCCCTGCTATAGGCCAAAGCAGCTTCTCTATTAACCAATGGTAATAAAACATAGTCATAGCAATCAGAGGGGAATCCCACATCACATGATTGTTTCAAAGATTCATAGATTTAAGCAGTGGGTTTTCTTTTCTTCTATACCTATGGACTATACATTTTAAAGCAAAGGCTTATCTTTATTTGTGTTTCTTTTCTTTCCTTTTTCTAATGTATGTGGGTGTTCTGTCTCCATGTGTGTGTATGTACTATGTGCATGCAGTACATATAGAGGCCAGAAGATGGCATTGGACCCCCTGGAACTGAAGTTATGAGTGGTTGTAATCTTCCATGTGGGTGCTGGGAATTAAACCCAGGTTCTCTGTAAGAACAACCAGTGCTCTAAACCACTGAGTCATTCCTGCAGGCCCCTTTATGTCAGTTTCATGGAATACCACAAATGGAGTCATTGTTTAATTATTTTATATGCTAAATACAGCATCAAATGAAGTAGTAAAGGAAAGACTATAGCATAAACAAACTTGTATCTCTAAAAAAATCATTATATAGAAAAATAGATTTTAAGTGGAAATAGATTTGCAGGTTACTTTTATCCTAAAATAACATGTTTATGCCATGCAGAACTTTTCACAGTAAAAGTAGTCATATCTATTTTTAAATGAAAAATAGAATTTTAGCCACCATCTCATTATAGTATTGACGTACTGAGTTACATAATCAACCTGCCTTTTCCTTACTTTCCTTGTTTTACCTGTGGATTAGGATTAAAAGACTAAATATTTAACTGTGGGCCTTTTCTATGAGAAAGGTCTGTGTTGTGTTCATCAGAAGTGAATTGATATTAATACCATTTCAACTTTGAAAAATGTTCTAACCATGTTCAGTCTTATAAGACCCTTCCCAATGACATCTCAGGGTGGACGTACAAGGGTGGGCACAGTTTGTGCTTGCCCACCTCCATGTCAACAGACTCGCCACTCTTAGGAAACCAATGCACTCAGCAGAGTTACTTTGTACCTACTGTGTGCCTGACCTTGTGGAGCGTGGGTCCAGCCAGAGGTGTCAGACAACAAAACACTAAAACAATGAACTGTAACACATTAAAGTTGGGGGGCCTTCTCCCCTACATCACCATCCCCATTTCTCTTCCTCTTTCCTTCCTTCTTCTTCCTTTCCTTTCCTTTCTTCCTGTAACAGTGGGAATTGAACCCAGAACCTCGCATATTAAGCAAACAACTGCCATTGAACCTAGGTCCTTAAGCATACTAAGTAAACACTCTGCCCTGATCTCTATTCCAGCCCTCATTTTGTTGATGATGCTTCCTGGCTGGCTGTTTCTTTTGAAACAGGGTCTCTCTATGTTGCCCAGGCTGGCCTGGAACTCACTCTGTCTCCCCATCATCCTGCTTCACCCTCCTGAGTAGCTGGGATTGTAGACCTGTGCCACAGGCCAGCATGCCATTTTCAGATGCCTCTCTGTGTTTATTCAGACAATCATTGTTCGAGCAGTCGAGAAGAGTTTCAGGCTGTCAGGTCAGCCCTCTGCCAAGCTGTTACACAATAGCAGGCTAGGCAGTTTCCTGCATAGTATAACAGTATGCTGGGGATGTCGTAACAAAGACAACACACAAGAGAGCTTTGCTGATAGACTTTTCCTCAGAGTTGTTCATGGCAAGTTCAAAGGATTGGCAGGGGTGGTTTTCTTGTAGAGAAGTCGCCGGGTTGTTGTGGTTGGTATTTTCTGTCTCGAGACAGAGCTTCTCTGTGTAACCGCCATGGCTGTCCTGGACCTTGCTCATGTAGACCAGGCTCGCCTTGAGCTCATGGAAATTCACCTGCCTCTGCTTCCCTAGAGCTGGGGTTAAAGGTGTAAGCCACTACCCAGTAAGAAGTTCACTTCTTGTCTGACTTCATTGTGATCTTCTCTGCCTTGTGCTGCCGTCTACCTTGTCTTTAAAACATCCCAGGCATATGAGTGAGGACCCACCCCAGACAATTCATCTAACCTTCGCTCTTCAAAGGGCCTGTCTCCTACTGCAGTCACACCCATTCTGTGTATGATTTTTTGTGGGGGGAACGTAGGGGGACAGCAAAAACATCCCATAATATTAAATCTAGGCAAGGGTCAGAGAATATATTTTTAGTAAGTTTTTAGACCATGCCACATAGGAAGCACACTTTAAAAATCCTGTATTAGCCTTACTGAGTAGCACAGGAATTAAGAGGAGGGGCCTGAAGTCGGCCACGGCCTCAGACACCGGCTCCATTATCCATCCATCAGCAGTGTGGCTTTATGAGGTTTTAAAGTCTTGATATTTGGAAAGGCTACAACTGTCCCCTTTCACGGGGCTGCCCTGAGGATTAAAGAGCAATTGGAGTGCTGTAGAGTCCCCTTAAGATGTCCATCTGCCTCTAGGATCACCATTGCCATCTTAATCAACATACATGTCACATATATGTGACATAGAAAAGAATGATGTTATTAGAGCTTGGAATTTATATTTAAAATGTTTAGGAGTACAGTTTTAAGTTTCCACTCTAATGGGCGTTACCTGACACCAAATCAAGCTTTCTAAATTCAATAAAATTTACATTTTATTCTTTGCTGGTATCCTCATCCGAAAGACAAAAACACGATTTTACAAGCCCTGTGATATTTTTCATTGTAAAGCATAATACGACTAATGTTTCCTCCCTTACTTCCACAGTATTCAAGAAATGTCACCAATGCCAAGAATGGCCAGTTTGGAATGTTGTCTTGAAAGTAGATGGTTCATAGAAGTCCATAAAATGCCACCACAGGTCAGGAATGAGCCCGTAGCTATGGCACCAGCCTGCTAAAGAATATCTCACTTGAGAATGCATTCACATCCTCACATAGCCTTGAACTCTTCTGCACTACTGCCTTTCTAAGAAGACATGTAGCAGACATAAAGCCTACAAGTTGTAAACTTTGTTAAGCCACGACAGGAAGAACACTGTGCGGCCAGCGCCCGCTGCCTCTTGTGTCCTGTAATTTCTACTTCAAGACAAGAGTTGTTCTAAACTAGTAGATCCTGTTACAGTTCAGTTTTCATGGTCATGGTGGTCCTTCCTAAGTGAGATCTGCTACACTTTCTGTCCTCCTAGCCTTAAGATTGATTCTTTTATTATCATTATTAGATGTAGTGTGAATTCTAATCAGTCTTAATAATAAAAGCCTGGAGTCAGATATTAGGAGGTGAAAGCTGAAAGATCAGAGAAGCAGAGAATCCAGCCACTAGTTCTTATCGCTACAAAATCCTCAGACTGAATGGGGCATCCTGTCTCTACAAGTCCTCAGACTGAATGGGGCATCCTGTCTCTACAAGTCCTCAGACTGAATGGGGCATCCTGTCTCTACAAGTCCTCAGACTGAATGCTCTGAGCTCCTGTCTCCTCCCTGCTGATATTCCTCTCTCCGCCCAGCCATATCACTGTCTCCACCTCCCTAGTGCTGGGATTAAAGGGTTGTGATCCCAAGTGCTGGGATCACCTTTGTATGAACTCTGTTTCCCTTTTAGATTGATTCACTCTCACATATTCTAGAGTGGCCTTGAACTCACAGAGCTCCATCTGCCTCTGTCTCCCAGAATGCTAGGATTAGAGGTGTGTTCCATCACTGTCTGGCCTCTATGGCTAACTAGAGGCTTATCCCTGCATTCCGATCTTCAGGCAAGCTTTATTTGTTATAGCACAAACAAAATCTCACCACAATTATTATTATTTATTAAAACTGTATTATAAAGAACTCCCAAATAAAAAACACCAAGTACCAACATGACCAACATCTACACACCCCAGTGAAGGTCTATACATTTAGAACAGCCTCCGGGAAGCTGTGGAGCATCCCGCTGGATGTCACCCTTTCAAGTGTGTTTTTATATACGTATCTACCACCAAAGTCTGAAAAAATCTGTGACAGTCAGGACTACAAAAGCAACTAGCTTTGGGGATTTTGTTTGTTTGTTTGTTTTTGTTTTTATTTTGGTTTGGTTTGGTTTTGGTATGTTTGGTTGAGACAGGTTCTCACTATGTAACCTTGGCTGTCCTGGAACTAGGTATGTAGACCAGGCTAGTCTCGAACTCATGAACTCTGCCTCCCGAGTGCTGGAATTAAAAATTGTGCACCACCACACTTGGGCCAAACAGTCAACTTTATGTCATAGATTAATTTTAAAAACCCAACTGATATTACAGCTGTAATTAGTATTAATTTTCTTTTTCAACAATGCCGATAATTTAAGCAGAGAATGGGGACTGTGTCTTTTGTATCTGTCCCATTCACCAGCTCAGACCCTACAAGCCCATGCATGTAGTAGACAGCTCATTCCTATTTTGTTGTTGTTGCTATGGTACCAGGGAACCAGGACTTTGCCTTGCTTGTATGACTGAGATGCATTCCCAGTAGTTGGTTCTTTGAAACAGTCTCACCATATAGCCCAGGCTAGACTCAAGCTCATCGTCCTCCTCTGACTCTGGAGTGCAAGAGTCATAACCTTCACCCTTCCTCTCAGTTACAATTTCAATTTTCCCACCACTAGACTTTCCCCTCAACTTAAAAATATATTTTTTCCATAATCATTAACCTAAAATTATACAAGAACAACAGAAAATGTCAGCAATGGAAATTGGGTTATTTTAGGCATTATTTGTGATACAGATCCAAAAAGTATTTTTGGTCACTGTCAGAAATAGCTGATCCTGTAAGCTGCACTCAGACGCTTGCTCGTTGTCAGATACTTCAGGCCCTAGGGACCTGCAAGTAATTTGGTGGTACCTAAGCCTGAGAAAACGGAGGGGTGTTTGTCTGTTCCGTATGCTCAAGTTAAGAGCTAAGCCATCATGAGAGGGTTAAACAGCAACGTAGCTCAGTCTGAAAGACATGTGGAGCGTCTTATTGAACAAAGGGAAAGACGTGTAGGACATCTTATTGAACAGCTGGAGGAAAGGAGCCGGTTGACTCTGTCAAATCCTTATGATCTGATGGCCATTGCACTTCACAGGAGTTGAAGGGCCCCATCACTGCATCTTGGATGCTGGAGGCCATCATGATAGTGACTTTCTTGACTGTTACTTAGTAATCTCTTGTGTTTTCTTAGGTTCCCGGCTGTCAAGAAGAAATTCATGGCAGAGCTGAAAGAGCTGCGGTACAAAGAGCAGAGTCCCTATGTGGTCCAGAGCATCATCAGCCTGATAATGGGGATGAAATTCTTCCGTATTAAGATGTACCCGGTGGAGGACTTTGAGGCGTCCCTCCAGTTTATGCAGGTGAGGTCCCTGAGCCACAGCTGTTTACCTCATGAAGTTCCCTCCAGCGAAATACTGCAGCTGGAATGTGAAAAACCTACACAGGCAGTGCCCAGCACCAGAGGTGTCAACACACACTCAAACTTCTCTATGTTATAGCATGATGCACGCTCAATAGAAACCGCATTTCTCATTATAGAGAGTGTTTTCAGTATTGAAGGTTGAATCTAGGGCCTTACTCATGCTAAGCAACCTCTCTACCACTGAACTACAACCCCAACACTTTTTAAAGTTTTATTGTGTAGCTGGGTCTCTCTTGGTTAACCAGGCTGCCCTCAAACTTGCAATCCTCCTGCCTTGGACTCCCAGCTCATATTTTGTACTTGAGTCTTTTGCTTGCTGGCACTAAGCTTCTTGTTATGCTAAGCCATGACAGTAATGGCATTTTCCAGGTCAGCCACACAGCCACCAAGGAGACCAAGCTCTGTGCTGTGGACTCAGCTGTTGTGGAAAATTAGGGGGTTTAAGTGAAGGGTCCTTTATGATACATTCCACTTACATTGAATGTATTGGTACATACACCATTATTAAATCAAAGAGTGTCTGCAGTTGACAACACACACACACACAAAAAAAATTCTACCTTCTAGGTAAGTCACAAAATACCTTGATACCAAATAATCAAGTTCCCAAATTTAAAATTTCATTTTAAAACTTGGAAATCACCTTGGGAGTAGGCTGCACCATAGAATTTCTTTTTGGTTGGCTTTTCCCTTTCTCCTTCACCCACTGACACTCTGTGATTAAGCCATAGTTGATCCTTTGACTGTTTAGTCAGCAGTTCTATGACTATGCTGACCATAAGTGGCATTAAAGGGTAAGGATCTTGATGGAAGAAGAACTCTGTCTTCTCTGTACTTTGAATGGGAGCCTTAACTTTGGATACAGGCCCCCACCCCAGCTCATAATGGTGTTACATATGAGACTTTAGCAAGTCCCCACTAAGAGTTGAAGGGAAACCGCCATATCTGAAGGGATTTCTCTGCTGCTGCTGTCATGTGGTTTGGTGTTGATCTTCCTAGAGAGTTGAGATGTTTGAATCAAGAATACAGACTATATGGCTTCAGCTTTGTAGTTCCAAAGGCCACAGTCAAAAAGAGACAAGAGTTATGGGTGAGGACACGGGCAAGCTGGAATCCTGCACAGCCAGCATGAATAGCAAACAGCATAGTCACACCGGAATGCAGCACAGCTAGCCTTCCTGTTAGAAACAAGTTCAGGGTGACAAGACACCGCCACTCCAACAGAAGTGTCCAGATACAGCAAAGCTTGATCAAGAGGGTGTGGTCTGAAGAGCAAACACACTGGGAGAAAGTGCATCTGGTTTTTATTCTTACACAGTTGATGGCTGTGTCTTCCCCATTGGCTGGAGTCCTACATCACAGTCTTTCACTGTGAGCCAGTTTTAAAAGAATCAGCAAAGGAAATGAGGGGAGGAAGGGACCAGCCACTTTAATCCTTTAAATTCTGAAAATGTAAGCAGCATCTTGGGGTAAACAAAGGTTTTATGGGGGAAGGAGAGAGCAAAACATTTGCATACAAGCTAGGGTGATTAAAAAAGATATTAATTGGTTGTAAACACAAATTTTGTAGTGTTTGATAGAAAAGACTCAACGTTTATCACATTCCAATGGCTAAAACTAGAATTACCAGTTGATTGAGCAGGTCCATTCCTCTGCTCATACCCAAGAGAAGTAAAAATACAGTCCACACAAAGGCTTGAACACAAGTGTTCATAGCAGTATTTTTTAAAATAGTAATTGAAATTTGGAAGCAGTTTAAGTATTTCTGAACTGGTAAATAGCTGAAAGAATATAGTATTTCCATGCAACATGGTCATCGTTTAACCTAATGAATGCCACATATCTGCTGCAACATAGATATAACCCTCAGAAACATCATGCTAAGTGAAAGAAACTAATGTTAATCCCAGAGATGGGAGGAGAAAGATGGCCGACCCAGCTCATCATGGCCAAATTAATTAAGGCAAGCTTTTTTATTTGTGTACACAGGCTGCCTCTCTCTAGGGTGGGTTTCAAAAGGTCAGCATTGGATGTGAGGAAGTCAAGATATTTATAGCTCATGGGTGGGGGTTTGGTGGGCAAAATAAGTGTGGTTACAGGAGCAGGACATAAGTATTACAAGTTAGTCATAATGACCTCCTGAAACAAAAACACGATTGCAAGGTGGTCGTAACAAAGTAGTTATAACAAGAGGTAGTCATAACAACCTTTTGAAACAAAGGTAGGGTTACAAGATGGTTTGATAACTTTTCGGAACAAAGGCGTGGTTGCCTTTCCTGGGACAGGCAGTACAGAACCATTTGTAGTTAAAGTTACAGGTGGGGCAGAGCCCAATCCTTAAGAAATAGATTTAGTCATAATCAAGGTGAGTCTAGTTTGTCTTTACTGTAAGATGACTCTCAAGCCTAGGATGGAGGCTGGTTCTTCACTAGGCATGAAAGGCCACGTACTACATGAACCCGAGTCTCTGCAGTGTTCACAGTAAGCACGGCCACAACAGAATGTATCCTAGAGTAACTAGGTTGCCTGTAGAGGACCAGAGTGGATGCTGAGATTGAGAGAGAATGCCAAGCAGTATGGTTTCCTGCGGGGTGGGGGTTGTCACTTGTAGGTTTGATTGTAGAATGCGAAGACAGCTATAAATAGAGAATAAGACTATGAATTAAACACTGTAAAGCAGTGAGTTGCCTTGATGTGAGAACCATATCTCCAGAAAGCTAACCCACAGGATAGGCAAATGAGGGTGTCTGCTTCTTCTGCATCAACCTTTCTGAGTTTGGGTTCAGGGCCAGGCTCTCTTAGCACCTCCCCCACACCAGCCTCAGCTACCTTATTGGCAAGTTATGGTGTCTCTAACCCCAAGGAGCAGCTCTGAGGTGCTTTCCAGAACTCAGTGGCTGTCGGCTATCACCTTGTTCCATCTCAGTTAACAAGGCGCATATCTGCCTAGAGTCCCAGCACTCAGCACTCGGGAGGCAGAGGCAGAGGCAGATGGATGAGTTTGAAGCCAGCTTGGTCTATAGAGCAAGTTCCAGGACAGCAGGGCTACACAGAGAAACCCTGTCTAGAAACAAACAAACAGCAGCAACAACAAAAAAAATCCACACTCACAAAACAAACAAACAACAGACAAACAATACACATATCTATATACCTGAATGCCCAATTGGGAGATCACTTATGTACCTGTATAGAATAATGCAGGGGTCCTATGCCCCAGAGGCTCCAGTCCACATCAGTCTGTCTCAGGGACTGCATAGGCATAGATCATTCAACCTGGGATGAGATTTGGTACAGGGCTATACTGAAGACCTTAGGAATTCTCTTTGTTAGTTTTTTTTTTTGCTAGTATGACTGAACATGAAGGGTGAGAATGGAGAGTAGGTATCAATATATAAGCATGTATGAGTGAAGCCACAGGAAGTCACTAGTATAAGGGAGCGGCTGGCAGGCAACCTTCCTCCAGAATGAGTCCCCAGGCAACCAAAATACACTCCTACTAGGCAGTAACTTTGCAGGCAAAGAAAGTGGAGACAGAGGCTTCCTTGCATGAAGGGAAGCCGGCCAGACTTGCTTGAGAAATGATGAGATTAATAAACACACCTTAAATGTCAGGCCCGCAAGTAAACAGTTTTGTAGAAGGGAGGCTGCCCGAAGATGGACCTGTCTGGAGTTTACTATCAGCTGCCTCTCTCCTGGGATCTCTGTTTATAGGCTGGTCAAGGGCCCAGGACCCCACAGAGGGTTAAGGAAGGCATAGAAATCTGTTGAGAATAAATGAATGACCCAACCAACCAACCAATCATCCGTGCCCACAAGTGTGGCTGTTAGTCCTTTCAGGTGCCTATTTTTGAAGTAGAAGCAGAAAGACAAAGAGAAAACAAGCCTTGGGAAAGTCCACTGGGGTCCCCACAAACATTTAGACCCCCCATGAGTTCTTGGATAGGGTGAATCTAATAGATCTCTGAATCTGCTGTGTCTGCACGCAGGATAATTAGGTTTACTCAAATGCATTTCTCGTGCCTACTCCAATCCCTGTTCCTTTCCATGTTCTGCTTTTGCTCCCTAGGAATGTGCACATTATTTCCTGGAGGTTAAAGACAAGGACATCAAACATGCCTTGGCCGGGCTCTTTGTAGAAATCCTCGTCCCTGTGGCTGCTGTGAGTTGTGGGTCTCCATTTCTTCAATTTGGATGACACACCCAACTGTTTCTTGAGTGGAATATTCACATGTGTCTCTGTTGTAGGCTGTCAAAAATGAAGTTAACGTCCCCTGCCTCAGGAACTTCGTGGAGAGCCTGTACGACACCACATTGGAACTGTCCTCCCGGAAAAAGCATTCCTTGGTTAGTAACCACGAGAGGAGCCAAGCACTGTCCCAAGTGGAGAGCGTGCAACTCCTGGGAAGAAATCGCCTTGAAAGTAGGAAGGACCCCACACATGGGAGTGTGGCTCCGACACCTCAGACTTTAGAGCTTACGTTTAGCACAAACCCACGAACCACTGTAAACTAAGGGGATCACACCCCGTCACCTCACATGAACCTTCTAGTCTGATGGATTCGCTGTTTGCTTTAGAGATTGGCTAAACTGAGTTTCTGTTTGAATTTCTGAGTTTTTCAAATTTAAAGGCTAAAGTTTATAGCGACATGTTCCCCTCTCCCTCCCAGGAGCAAGCCTGCACTAACTATTCCTATCTTGACACTCAGAATCAAAACTGAACACAGAAGGAGCGAGAAGTGGGGAACAGGCAGTTGCCTGCAGGCAAGAGGTCCTGAAGATCGGGACGTAGTTCGTGGGAAGGCAGTGTACAGTTTTTCAAGTTGCTGTCCGGTGATTTAAATTCTGGTAAACTACCCTGGGTGTGTCCATTGTTAATAGCTGGCCACAGTACTGGCCTATGATGTTTTCCAAAGCACAAGCATCCTTGTCAGGGTCTGAGCCAGTACCCAGTTGTTCAGCTGGTAGTTGTGACAACTTTGCTCATTTGCCGATACCCTGTGGTCACTGTGACTAACTGCTTGCATTGATTGACTGGAATTAGAGATGCATTCAGTGGGCACAGTAGTCCAGGGTCCTCTCAGACTAAGTTTCTGTGGAAGAAAAATGCCGAGGTGAAGTGCAGAGCAGCAGCCAGTCCAAGTAAATAGGTGTGTTTCTCTTTAAATCTCCCCCAGCCTTCAAGGTGTGTGCTACCTGGCTAAGCAAACAATGAACTGTGTGTGCACATTCTTTGGGCAGTTGCCCATTAGCTTTGCTGTCTTCTCCTGTTGCTGTGGGAAAGGGGCCCAGTCAGGCAGGAAAGCTCGGTAGCACCTCTGTTTATTCCATCATGAGCAGATTCCTGCTGCGGTTACATTTGTCTTGGTGGTGTTTACCAGGACCATAACAGCTCTTTCAGGAAGCTCCCTGAATTACAGGAAGATTGCAGGAGAAAGTAAATATGTATGTCTGCCGCTAAGACAAACTACTAGATATTTATGAGTGCAAAAGCCAATGGCATTTTCAAACTGAGTGGGCCTTCATGGCTGTCCTGGTTTGGTACTCTGTTGCTGGGATAAAACGCGGACTAAGCGTAGCTTAGGGGAAAGAAGCGTGTATTTGCCTTAGAAGTTATAATCCGTTATGGTGGGAAGCCAGGGCAGAACTGGAGGTAGTGACTGAGGCAGAGGCCATGGAGGAATGCTGCTTCCTGGCTTGCTCCCCGTGACTTGCTTGCTCAGCCACTTTTCTTCTACAGCCCAGGACCCACCTGCTTAGGGATGGCACTGCCCACAGTGGGCTGTGGCCTCCTGTATTAATTAGCAATTAAGACAGTGTCCCATAAACATGGCCACAGGCCGATCTGATGGAGGCAATTCCTCCATCCAGGGTCCTCTTCCCAGTTGACTCTAGTTTGTGTCAAGTGGACAAAAAGAACCAGCAACGCTGGTTGCTTATTTCTGTCGTGGTTGAGAAGTTTGTAAGTGAAAACCAAGTTTGTGAATTGGCTTTCTGTATTATTGTACAATAATAATTGTACAAACATATTACCGTATGTATATTACTAGTCAGAGTTCTAGATGATTCTCTCCGGTCATTCTCAGAAAGCACCTATGAGCTCCGTGGTTGTACGGCATTTCCTTCATTTGAGGCCACGTGGCCACAGAGAAGGTAACGAAGCTTTGTGTGCAGGAAGTGTATGTGTCCTGGTTTGTTGAGCTGTCAGTCATCCCGTGATCCCTGTTCCTTTCTTCTCAGGCCTTGTACCCCCTGGTGACCTGTCTTCTCTGTGTCAGTCAGAAGCAGCTATTCCTGAACAGGTGGCATGTTTTCCTCAACAACTGTTTGTCCAACCTTAAGGTTAGTATTTACCAACGCAACAACAACAGCAACCTTCTATAGAAGAAAGACATCTCCATGAACTGCTGTTTATTTTTGTGTGTTTGAAACAAGGTCTTAACTATGTTACAGGCCGACCTCAAATTCACTGTCCCCCCTCCCTCAGCCTCCCAAGTGCTGGAATTACAGGTGCGAGCCACCTCACCACGTCACAATAAGCGCCTGCTTAAAGGAATGTATTCATCTGCCTAGAAACAAATCTCTGCAGATCTGGGGAAGATACATCTGCTCTGGAAAGACTCCCTTTGGAGACAGAATTAAACCAACCGTAGAGATCTGTCTAGATCTATAACTGTTGTCGTGTGTGTCCACATGATGGGAAAATGAAATGACAGTTGCACTAAGCTGACCCCAACAGGTGAAATTACTTCAGATATCCTGGGACACCTGATGGTATCTAGGTGGTCTAGGTAGATATTTTGGAAACAAAAACTCCACTCTGTGGAAAGATTGCTCTAACAGAGAGCATTGCCTCCTGCCAGTCTTGTCTGTGATTCTGTCCTAAGCACTTACTGCTCACCAGGTGGCCAGCACAGGTGCTGGGCAAAATGAGTAAAACCCCAGCCCCCCCCCACTAAGGAGCCTATGGTGGATACACTTATAATATTAGTGTTAACATTGGCTTTGCATCAAATAGAAACATGCTTTCAATTTTAGTGACCAGTTGACACAGGACAAGTAGAGGAGAACCCTCTGTAACGTAAGAACAGGCACTCCTGGTGCAGTGATGCATGCCAGTAATCCAAGCACTGGAGAAGCTGAGGCAGGAGGATCACAAAGTTGAGGCTAGCCTGAACTACGTATAGCAAGACCATTTTTCAAAAAGAAGAAAACCAGGGGCTGGAGAGACGGCTCAGCAGTGAAGAGCACTGGCTGCTCTTGCAGAGGACCCAGGTTCAGTTCCTAGCACCCACATGGTAGACTCAACAACCACCTGTAACTCTAGTTCCAAGGGATCTGACACCTTGTTCTGGGCCTCGATGGATACCAGAAACACAAGGAGAACACAGATGTACAAGTAGGCAAGACACAATGTGCATAAACTAAAGAATCTTTATGAATTATTTAAAAAACAAAAAATGCAAATCAAATGAATTCTTCACAGTCATTCTCAGCTGTGTCCAAAGCCATGGCTCCACTTCCTTCTCTGGTGCAATGTTTTCTACCATCATTAAAAAAAAAACTAAAAATTCTTGCATGTGCTTATACATGTTGCCTTGTTTTGTGCTGTTTTTATCCCCCAAGACATTTTAATTTGGGGAAGTACTTAAGATTAATTATGTTATTTTGTCATTTACTATAATTATATAATAATCTACATGGACCTGATTTCAGCACTGACTATGTCCTGGCTCTAGGAGCTAATTGTGAAATCCAAGATTGCAATCGTTCGTTTCCTTCAAGTTGGCAGTGAAATCTAATAGCAGTGGGCAGAGAATGAGGTTTTCAAGTTCTGCACGAACCGAAATGCCTCTCAGGGTCATCAGCAGTTACACAGTGGGCACTCCAGACATTCGTCTGAGCACTTAGCAGTTGGCTGCATCGCCCAAAAGCTGCCGTTGCCACTTTCCCTAGTTGGTCTGCTTTTGCAGTTACTAATTCTAGTATTTTAAATGCATCTTTTACAGATAGAAAGTGGTCATTTTGTTCAAAACGGCACTAGTTTTTTGTTTTTGTTTTTTTTGTCAACATGATTCAAATCAGAGTTACCTGGGAAAAGGGAACCTCAACTGAACTGGCGCTATCAAATTGGCCAACAAACAAATGTGTGGGGCATTGTCTTGATTAGTGACTGATGTAGGCATGCCATCCCTGGGCTGGTGGTCCTAGATTCTATAAGAAAGCAAGCTGAGCAAGTCCTGAAGACCAAGCTAGTAAGCAGTGTAAACAGATATTTCTTTGGGCCACCAGCTTGCAAAAAAATGACATGGAGACTTATTATTAATTATGAAAGTTCAAGCTTAGTTTAGGCTTGTTCTTCAGTAGTTTGTTTGTTTGTTTTCAAGACAGGGTTTCTCTGTGTAGCCTTGGCTGTCTTGGAACTCACTCTGTAGATCAGGCTGGCCTCAGACTCATATGGATCCACCTGCCTCTTCTTCCCAAGTTCTGGGATTAAAGGCCTGTGCTACAGCCACCCCGCCCTAAGCAGTTCTTATAACTTAACTCCTATCTTTTTATCTGCGTTCCTTTTCATGGCTCGGTTACCTTTGTTCTTCACTGTCCTCCCTGTTTCCTCTCCCTGTCTCCTGGTGTCTCCTGTACACCTTCCTCTCCTCTTCCTATCTCTCCCCGGAAGTCCCGCCTATACCTCCTGCCTAGCTATTGGCCAGTCAGCTTTTTAATACACCAATCACAGCAATCCATCTTCACACAGTGCACAAATATCCACTGCAAAGCAGTGTTTCTCTATGGCCTCTGCATCAGTCTCTGCCTCCTGGTCCCTGCCTTGGTCTCATGAGGGACTGTAAGCTATAGGCCAAAAACATGTTCCTTCCCAAAGTTGTTTTCAGTCCATGTTTTATCAGAGAAATAGAAAGAAACTAGAACAGATTTTTTTTAATGAAGAATGCTTTCTGAATATATTTAATGCATTTGGGGTTAAAATTAAAATATTTTGTATAATAATTTATTGCTGTGGTCGAAAGAGCCAAGTTGTGTTTGAAACAGCAGGGCAGCTTGCTTTGAAAATGGATGATTTCAAAATTATAATATTCTTTAGGGCTCCTGTCAAAACCTTAAGGGGAAGCTGAGTAAAGGTTACAAACAGCCCCGGAAGGACCTGGGTGCAGGCTCAGACCGTGCTCCCCCACACAGGCATTTCACCCATAGGATGTAGTGGCATTTCAAATGTATTTAATAAATAAAGCCTGCCTGAAGATCTGAGAGTAAAACAGCCCCACTGGTCAGTCTTACAGACCAGGTAATGGTAACACACACCTTTAATCCCAATAGCCACACTAGTTTGCCATAGAAACCAGGTGGTGCAAGCCTTTAATCACAGTGGTGCACACCTTTAATCCAAGCCCTAGAGAGGACTATAAAACCAGAAAAAAAAAAAGCTCTCAGACACAGTCTCATTCTGAGATTCCTGGAGGCAAAATCGCCATTTCGGGCTGAGGTTGAGATAAGAGTCAATGGCTGACTGCTTTGCTTTTCGGATCTTCAGGCTGAACCCCAATTTCTCTCTCTGGGCTTTTATTAATTGTGCATCAATAGAAGGTTCTAAAACAAGAAATTGATAGGCACTGGGAGGAGTCCATGGGACTGATGCTACAGAGATTGAACCGCATTCCAAACTCCAGCTCCAACATCAGGGTTAGCCCCACGCCCACTGTCAGCATGAAAAGCTAGGAGCGACCTGATGTGGAAAAAGCCCCGTGTCACATGCGGGCACTAAACAGAGTCCGTCTGTGAAGAGCTTTGTGTTGTAGTCTGTAGGCATCTTACACTCCAGGAAACATGGAAAAGCCACTGGATAGCCAAGATAAAGGCGAGGAGGGGCCTGGGGCAACAGCTCAGTGTTTAAGAGCCCTTGCTGCTTCCAGAGCCCACATCAGGTGGCTCCTAACCACTTGTAACTCAAGCTCAAGGGGATCTGTTGCCCTCCTCTAGCCTCTATGGGAACTTGCACACATGCGCACATACATGCGCACTTAAAGATAAGGGTCTTTAAAATAAATAAATGTCAGGAAATCCAGGTATGAAAATGGGCACCTGTGATCCGAGCTTTGGGGAGACTGAGGCAGGAGAATTGCCATTTTTCCACACACACACACACACCACCTTTATCTTGTCTTCTTTCATTTACGAGGATGGCTGTATGCTAACTTCTTGTCCTCCAAATTGTGTAGTAGGGATCATTTTAAATTCTCTTGTCTTGAACAAAGCAATATGGGAATATACCAGTGCGGCCTCGATATTTTTTAAAGGAAAGAAAAACGTTGGAAGTCAAGAACTTCCCTTACTGAGATAACTCAGTGGTTAAGAGCACTGGCTGCTCTTCAGAGGACCAAAGTATGGTTACTCCAGCTTCAAGGGATCTAACTCCCTTATCTGGTCTCTGCAAGTACCTCACACATGTGGTACACATACATACAGTTAGGCAAACACTCATACACATAAAAGTTTTAAAATTTTTAAGAAATTCAATTATATAATCAATACCCACAGATCTCATTAAATACCTATCTGTTAAGAGCTGGGTGACTGGTGGAAGATATATAGTTAGTTAGTTAGTTAGTTAGTTAGTTAGTTAGTTAGTTAGTTAGTCAGTCAGTCTTGAGGTCATGACAATGATCGGAGTCACACTGAGTACTGCCAGTGTTTTTTTTAGATATTGCTTTTCCTGAAATCTTTGCATAGGTCTTCAGTTAAAGGTTAGGTACTTTCAAGTTGGAGAAACCAGAATACCTAATAGCAAATAGTTCTCGGGTTGGAGAGACAGCTCAGAGGTTAAGAGCACTGACCATTCTTCCAGAGGTGCTGAGTTCAATTCCAAGCAACCACATGGTGGCTCACAACCATCCGTAATGAGATCTGGTGCCCTCTTCTGGCAGGCAGGGGTATATGCAGGCAGAACACTGAATACATCATCATCATCATCATCATCATCATGAAACTGAAGCAGCTCTCCCTCTGTGTCAGCACACCACTGTGCTTAGACTTGACTGCACCTTCCCTTGGTCAGTGCCTGCAGGTGTAGCCCAGGAGTCTGCAGTCAGGTGACTTGATGCAAAGGGTCAGCAGACAGGCCTGGGGAAGCATCCATCTGTAGCAGAGACTGTACCACAGGTGAGGCCAGCTGCCCCTATTTGTTGACACTGATCCCGAAAAACTTTCAGTGAATTCAAAGCAAAGTGCAAAGAAGGTGAACATGTCACTAGCTCGGCTGCCACATCACCACTGAGTGCCAAGGCGACATTTCGGGTCCTGGGGAGATTTGCACTAAAGCCCACTGGTTCCCTAAATGATTTTCTCCCCAGGCCTCAGAGTCATTCTAAATTCACATGTGTTGATTAGTGGTTAACTAATGAAGACAGATTCTAAAGAGGGGAATGGTCTTTGACTTAGAAACTGAAAACGTTGGCACTGAAGTTAGTGGTACGAGAATATGCCAATAACAACTTCATCCTGAATATGTCCGTTGAACACCTAGAGGGGCACCGAGACAGGGGAGGAGGAGACGCTGCGTCCACATAGAGCAATCCACTGGGTCACAGCAACACAGCTGGAGCCCCTGTGTTATCTTAGGATGCTGGGGCTACACTAAGGCTAGACTGCCCAGGTCAGATTCTGGCTCTGCCCTTAATTGGCTGTGTGGCCTTATGTAAGTAGTTTGACTTCTCTGTGCCTTGATTTCCTCTCTGTAAAATGAGAACCATTTGTCTACTCTGTATATTTTTGTGAAAAATCTGGGTTGCTAGACATCGACAGCATTGTGGGTCGTCAGCTTTTCACCACCTAACAAGATGCCTGAGGGCATCCATTTATAAAAGGACTCATAGTTAGGGAGATTCCCGTCAAGGGACCCTTTGAAGTGAGTTTGTGGTAAGCAGCACACCTAGCTGTGACAGGGCAAAAATGGTTCACCTCGTTGCCAAGGAGCTAAGCAAGGACTCAGTTCCCACAATCCTCGTTGAGGGAACAAACCCAGTGAACTAAAGATCATCCGCTAACGCTCTGCTCCTCAAGAGCTCCATCTCCCAGTAACACTACAGTGGGCACTAAGCCTTAAGCACTTGAATTTTGGGGGAACTTAACCATAACAAACTCTGATGGTAGCGTCTGACATACCAAGCAACATGCAACACGTAAGACATGCACTCCAACTTCTGAGACACAGTTCTCACTAATACGGAAGTCCCAGATGTCCCTTGACAGTGATTTGTCCCTTGACAGTTGAGCCTTTTGTTAGTGTCTCTCGGTTGTCAAACCCCTCAAATGATGCCATGTTAGTATCAAAGAGCTCTGCGCATGCAAAATGCATTTAAATGCACGAGACTATGTATTATCATAATATCTCAAGGACCAGTTCTTACACACACCACACACTTCTCTCTACCCAGTTGCTCTACCACTGCTTGTGTGGGTTTTGATGCATTTTTAATCTACTGGACATTGGGCACTGGGGCTGGAAAGATGGACTAAGCTTCCTGGAGCTCGCAATCTGACAGAAAACTTGCAGAGAACAGAAAACCATTAGGAGAATCAGCAGGGCCACCGACAGTCTCCCCAGGGCCCACGGGTAGGTAGGGTGGCATCTGGGGCTTGCTGCCCAGTCAAGATTTTCCTAGTAGATTTTGCTGAGGAAGCATTTAGGGAACTGCAGAAGGATGCTATGATACGAAGGGTGCCTTACCTTGAGGTGGGGACAAAAGTGGTCCTGGCCAGCCAGTTCCAAAATACCCCTCAAGTGCCATGTTCTGAATTTGGATTATCTGGTGGGTTGCCATAAGTCTCTGGGGGACTTTAAAAACAAGCATGGTTTTTAAATGTCTTGTATGTCAAGGGTATCATCTAACTGTACAAAGAAGAGAGGTGAGGAGTCAGATGCATCAGTCACGGACAGCATCTTGAAATGGCAACAGCCAATTATCACTATCTACTCTATCGGCAGAACAAGTCAAAATTCAAGTCAACCACATTGCTGTTCACTCTTTAGGAATAATAGAAATATCAATCATAATCTCTGGGGTTTTTTTTCAGACAAGGTATCGTGTAGCCCACACTAGCCTCTAGAACCAAGGATACTTCTTATCCTCCTGCCTCTGCCTCCTAATGTGTTGTGTGATGGTTTTACTCTTTTGGCTTTTTGAGGGCCCACCACTCAGCTCCCAAATAAATCACACTCAATTACTTATTCTCAGTTATGAATGCCCAGCCTTAGCTTGGCTTGTTTCTTGCCAGATTTTCTTAACTTAAATTATCCCAACTACCTTTTCTCTCTGGGCTTTTATCTCTCTTCTGTATATCTTACTTTCACTCTCACACAGTGGGTGGCTGGGTGGCTGAGTGGCTGGGTGGCTGGGTGGCTGGGTGGCTGGCCCCTGTGTCCTACTCTCCTTATTCTCACGCTCCTCCACTTCCTTGTTTCTCCTTCTGTTTATACTGTCTGCCTGCCAGCCCCGCCTATCCTTATTCATGCCTTACTATTGGCCATTAAGCTTTCTTTCTTTCTTTCTTTCTTTCTTTCTTTCTTTCTTTCTTTCT
>LOJH01013963.1:4147-24461 GCA_001685095.1 Ellobius talpinus | reverse complement strand
GGAAAATTTTTTAATAACAATAAAAAAGTGTCTGAAATTAAAAAAATATATAATCCTGCAAGTTCTAAAAAAGAATAAAACAAAACAAAACAAAACAAAACAAAAAGTCACTCTGAAAATATATGGCTTTTTCATCAAAGTCAAAAATCCACTCAAGGAAAGCAGATGCTGTCAAACTAGATAGCCACATTCAAGGAATAAGGACGGGAATGGGACATTGTATAGAGGAGGCCTCAGACTGGCTGGTGAAATGTTCATGGGTAATATTTTTCAAATAACGGGCATCAGGGGATTTTCATCTTGAAACTCTAAGAATGGTTGGACAGATGGCAAGGAAAGCTTGATCTTTTCTCTGAGTCAAGGTCTTTTGATCTCCATTGACCACTGATTCAAGCCTGAGTAGGGAAGGTGGATGTGAAGCAGCCTCCAGGGACACTCACCCTTTTGATGTGTAGAAATGGCCTCCTGAGTGTAGAAACGGCCTCCTGAGTGTATAAATGGCCTCCCGAGTGTAGAAACGGCCTCCTGAGTGTAGAAACGGCCTCCTCAGTGTAGAAATGGCCTCCTGAGTGTAGAAATGGCCTCCTGAGTGTAGAAATGGCCCCTCTTCATCTTATTCCATTTGCTCACTATTTTTGTCACAATTATGGAGGTTCGTTCTCACAGACAGTAGTTTCTTGTCCCTTCTCCCATTTTTATAGTGTCAATAGCTTTGAATGGCTTCATACTTACCTCCACAACCTATATAATATTCCCTTCTTACATTCCCAACCCAGAATGCAATTGTCCATCCTTTCGTCTTCCAGGCTTTCTTCTTAACTTTGGTTAGGTAGGCATTTACTAGCAGCACTATTATGATTATGAAAATAAGTTCTCTTCATGACCAGCAAATTGAACTATGAAGGCTTTTCTGCTCATCTTAAGATGTTTTTATAAGTTTGGTAATTGACTTGTTTTCAGAGGGCTCTACTTTCTCTGTATCGCATGCTATTATTTTCCTGCCGGTAACACGCTCATCCACTCTTCACGACAGCCAGCAACTGAATACACATCCTGAGCTACATATGCTGCTAGGCGTTGACAAACGACATACTACAGCAAATACCATCATAAACATGTTAACACAGGCTAGAGGTTGTGGAAAGGGCAGAGATTCAACCTGACTTTAAGACCCGTGTTTGCAAATGTCTCCACTCTCATTATTAAAGACATCATTTCCCATAAAAAACCTTTTTGTCAGTTTGAAATAAGCCCAAATTAATAACTTCCAGTCATTGCCAGACTCTTTATGGCCCCAAGAGACTTTGGTGTGATTTTAGAATCTACATTTTTCCTGTGCTATCTGAGACAAAGGGAAGATGTGACCCAGTCTTGGTGAAGTCAAGACTGAAACTCAGATTTTAAAATTCTTATACTAATGTTCTTCCTACCAAGTCATATCAATCCTCCATCCTCATTCCCAGCTGCCTATTAATATGATTAAAAATTCTAAGTTGTGACTATGAGGCTCAGAAATCTGGAAGTACTGATTTTAAGAACCTCTGAAAATGGAAGAGCAGCATTTTGGATTAAGTCTGTGTGTACTCTGCATGAAGGTTTGGGGGTCCAAACTTCTACAACACTGGACAAGAATGGCTCACTACCACCATGGAGTCCTCACTACCATTTTGTTTTGAAAGATCAAAGGGTCAGAGTTTTAAACCAAAAGGACAGAGCTGTCTTCATGTGTTCAGGTTAATGTCGATTGAGTTTAAATTCATGCAGCAAATTCAGGGACAGAAAGTTTGGATGTGGCATCTTGTAACATCCTTTTCAAATGTTCACATGTTTACAGTGTCTTAAAAGCACACATCAGCAATATGTATATATATACATGTAACAATATACGTAAGCATCATATATATATATATATAATAAGACAGGGAATGATGTCTCCTCTTTCTCCTTAAGGGTGTGATGTATTCTGTTAAATTTATGGTTGTAAAACTGCATTAATGGTTATCAAATACTGTATTATAGAGCCACTAAGAAGAACAAGGGCACATCATTTATTGTTCACTTCATCAGGAATGCAATACTCAATAATGCGTTATTCATTGAAAGCAAGATCCAACAACCCCAGTGAGATCTTGCATCATCTTCCAACATATATTACTCTTTCGCAGGCACAGATACTTAGATTGCATTTTTCTCAACGTTTTTCTTAGTCCTCATCTGCTGTGTTGACTTCTGTCACACTTTGTTACCGTGTGCTCATCTCTTGGGTCACTCCCCTCTTCTCAATTATGCACTCCATGAAGGCAAATGTTATTTCTTTCCTCTTTGTTATCCCAGTGACTTGGCACAAACTAAGCCTTCATTAGAAAGTTAACAGGAAAGGTCGGAATAGACATTTTATATATAAAAAACAATGGTTTGATTTTTATAGCATTCTTCATTAGACGGTAGGCATAAAGACTCAGGATGACACACAGGTAAAACACACATGCTTCCGTGTCGGCTTTCTCTTTTGAATGTCATTCTTTGTGCACCCCAATTAAAAGCTACAGCTCTTTAAGTAATGGATCCTCTTGGTTGTGAGACTTCCTTTTGTCCCCAGGAACATGGGCAATCAGGTTAGGTGTAAAATCTCTCCGGTACTTGGGTAGGAGTAATTTTTCTTCTGATGCTAAAAATGAGAAGCAAAGTGAATCCTCTTCCTTATACAATGAAGAAAATCAAGATTCTTCATTGCCCTAGGTTCCTCCATCTGCTCTCCAGTGGCTTTCCATTCCTGGCAGGTTTGGCTTTACTTTTTAAACTATCCTCAACCTTAGTGGCTCTAAAGTACAAATTGTCAGGACCTTTGACCAGTACCGACAAAGACAATTGTTTTGAAAGCCCTGGAGTCAGGGCTACCTAGACTCATTCTGTAAGATAGCCTGGGATACCCACTTCCTGTGTGCTGTTAGAGAGTCCTTTCTGATTTTCAGTTCACAACTAGGACACTGAATCAGTAGACAATAACAGCCTTCTTACCCTCTGTGTGCAAGTTGCTGGGTGAGACCGGTCTTTCAGGTTTTGCTCATCCATGTTCCTGACCACTCCACTGTTACTGCTGCCATAAGTGTTAAAGTTCTTTGAAAACCATCTGGTGCCTCACATATACTTTATAAAGTTATTAGGTGGAGGCCCTATTGGGATCTGACCTTAGTGAGGGTACAAATGAGGATATAGTAGAAAGATCTTTTTTTAACTTATTGATTAACTATCTGAAACAAAGGTTACTATCAGTCTGCGAGTTTATGTATAGAGACCTGGGTTTGTGGTGTGAAAATCTGAATTCCTGTTTCTTTTAGGGATCTTGGTTCTCCCTCTTTTACTTTCCTGTTGAAAACAGTGGTAATGGTAGAAAACATACAGGTGTTGTTTTTGCATCCTTAGTTCATTCTGAATGAATAAACTGGAGAGGACATGAAGGAAGGGAATGGCATGCAGTTGTCCTTAGGCTATATGGACCCATCCTGGTGTCTTCAGCCTTCATCCAAGGAGTGGGCATGGCATGGCCTTAGCTTTGCCTCACATGCCCTCTGGCATCAGCAGAAATGCAAGTTAAGTAAGAATGGCCCAAGACTTGTTTTTCTAGTCTAGGTGGGGGTATTATTTTTTATTTAAGGGTATCTTTAGATGTAGATATTAGACAAGAGGTCCTGCCAATCCTGGGCCCACCAGATACACGTTGAATCTTTAATTTAAAGGAATTCTTCTAAATGAAAATGCTGAAGTTTAATCTCTTGAGTACTGGAAAGAAAGCAGGAGAGTCTACCTGCTTGATTTCTCTATTGTATCTGGGAGGGTTGTGAGTTTAAAAGGAGCAAAGTATTAACAGAGGAAATGCTGTGAGGGGAGTCAGCTTACATCTGCAGCCTTGAAGTGTGTTTGCTGCGCTCTGCTCCCTAGTTTTCTAGAGCTGTGCTTCTTTTCTTCACTCACCAGCAGTGGCAAAAATATTTATCCAGACTCAAACACTGTGCTGTGTGCCGTAACACACACAAGTTAGAAGATTTCAGTTATAGGGGCAACGAGTTAGTCTAGAGAGCAGTACAGGACAACATTACTTGAGAACAATAAGGATTCAAGATTATGGAGGAAAGGGGCTAATGTCACTAGTGAACTAAAAGGAGTGTGAAGTCATTGCATCTTTAGTGCTCTGCAGACTGTAGCTTTCATTCCTTGTATAATCTTATTTAGGCATTATACAGATTCTTATAGGCATAGGGAAACATGTTAAAAATTTAGAACTCATGTTAAAAATCTCTGAAAGAAGATAATGTGGACAAATTATACATATGCTGTATTATGATTTTAAGGTGACTTGATAAACTCTTTCAAATTTATGGAGATTTTTGCCTTAAGTGACTTGGACTATATATGGCTATGGGTAGCATTCAGTAGGTACCCTCTCCTTAAATGAGAAGGCTTAGAGAAACTTCTTAGCTTCTATAATGCAAATATTTACTTGCAAGAATATTTTAAAGGTGAATTCATCTTACTTATAGCCTATTGACTTTTAATCACAAAGCTATAGAGACATTATGAATTCATATTAGAAAGCTCTAGTGTTATTCACATCTGAAGATGAAAAACCAACCCAAAGGATCATTCACAGGAGAATGAATAAAGAAATGATAGGGTATTTATTTATAGTATTTCCCTCCCTATCTGTATGCACATATGCATCATGCACATTATATACCATATAGGATGGGATACTAGTTAACCTTAAAAAGATCTGAGTCTTGCATGAAGCAGAGGGCATCCTGGTAAGTGAAATAAGCCTGGCACAGAATGACAAGGGCTCAGTGATCTCTTTCACAGTGGAGTCCTGGAAAGGCGAAGGACACAACAAAGAGTAGAATGGCGTTCTCCATTCAACATGGCGTTCTCCATTCAACAGAGCTGTGTGTTGGGCCAGGTAGTGACGAAGACGAGAAAGCTTAAGGATAAAAACACTTACAGTTCCTACAGATGAATAAGATTTGAGATCCTCAGTGAAGCACACAAATTGTAATTATAATATTGCACTGTATACTGGGAATTTGCTGAAAGCAGACTTTAGGTGATCTTATCAAAACTGACACTTAAATGAGATGGTGGATTGTTAATTAGCTTAGCTGTTGCAGCAATTTCATTGTGTATATGTACATTAAAATTTATTCTATACCTTCAACATATACAATGGAAGTATCTGACTTTACACTTAATGAATATGGTATGTCTTTCATAAAAGTTGTTTTCATAAAAGAAGCATCTTCTCAAACACTAAGTCAGGACTATGATGATCTCTGGGACCAATTTCCTTGCTACCACAGGGCAGTCAGAGCAGAGACATGGCAAGTAGACCTTGGCATGGAGAGTCCCAAGACTGGCTTGATGTGTGTGTTGTCAGCACAGTATTTTTACATGAATACTTCCTAAAATAATTAATATGGTGGCCAAAGCTGTCAATGATGACAATGCTAATGTTTTGAGAGAATGTGATTCTTGTGGCCCCAGATTCTCTTTTAATATGCTTTCTCAGGTATGTCTACTCAAAAACTGAGATGTGGTAATACTTCCATTCTTAAAGTGAAATGTGGCGAGGAGTTCTAGCTTCTTCTCTGCTCTGTTTCCAGTGACACAGCTCTAAAGTTGAAATGTGTCTTTTTATTGTGATGTTAAGGGCTTTATTTGGGTTTTATTGCAAAGTAAAATTCCAATTTTGTTTCAGTTGAGCACATTAAATGTAGTGTATCTTAAATTTCAATAACTGTGTCTACAATATAATTTTATTTCAAGAAGTATGATTTTGTGGGTTCATGTATGTGTGGTCTTTGCTTTTATTCTGTGTTATTCATGTATTTTAAGACTATTATGTTATATTTTGGACTATTAGTTTAAAAAAACCTAGTCAAAGTAGAGTATGCATATTAAATGAATTCATTAATGATATGTTAAAGGCACTGAAGTTGCTTAACATGGAAAAGAGAAAGCTCAGGAAATGTGCTAATTATAACCCTTGGCCTGAAGTGACTGGATAAAAAATATTTAGAAGGAGACTTTTACATCTCATCTGTTGCTAAAGGGATGGACCACAGCAGGTTCTCACACAGGCAAACCATGGTTTCCATCCTGAAAATTTGTATAAGAGCTAATGACATTTGAGATTTTAACCTTTCTTACTTCTGAACAAAACACTCTCTCCAATTATCCTTTGGTTCTGTATTTCTCTCTGGAAAGAGAGATTCAATAAAACCACTAGTTACCCCAAGACAACTGACCTAAAGGATGTATTTTGTGACAGCTGGAAACTCAAAGAAGGTTGTGGAGAACCCAGGTGTGGATATGACATGTGTCCCACCGGAAATTTTCCATTATTCTGTTGTTCTGAAGATTGCTGGATGCTCAACTTTGTGTTGGTGTGATTGGCCACCACATAAATTGGGATGGATGACCAAACTCGATACATTAAGCAGTGCACCTCTGCCCATGGGGCTGGGGATGGGTGGATTCTGTGACTGAAGGCAGCTTGTGGTTAGGAGTTACAGAATTCCACAGTGTGTTCCAGATGACTGCTTTGTTCTCAGGAGCCTGAAATAAATGTGCGGGAGGATGTCTTGTAGCCTTCCTTTTGGCACAGCCTTTCTTGGGATGGATTTTTTAGGTTCATCAGTGCCGGTAATATCCCCATAAGTAGAGTTTTGTGAGAGCCGTGATCGCCATGGACTTACCCCTTTTCTATGTGGTGACCATGTGGAGGAAAGGGCAGGGCAGAGAGGTCCAAACTGACTTACTGGTTATGGAAAAATGCTAATGAATGAAAAAAATGATAGGGCTATCAACAGCAGGAAAGCTGCTTCGTCTGCCCCTCTCAGCACCCCCCAGCCCCAAATCTGGCAGCTATATATCTTGAAGCCATAAAAAGATAAGGCTGGAGTTTGGTATCAAATGAGGACTGAAAACAAGATAAGAGGAAGAAAGAAGAGAGTTACAGACACATCAGATCTATCAGCTGACCCAATGGCAGTTTTCTAGAGAATAAGACAAAGTTACATACATATTCTCAGACAGTCAAAGGCAAGCATATTTCTCATGATCATAGCACTATCATGAAACAATGTTTATAACTGGGACAATTTTATATATATATAATATATTATATATAATATATATACCCTTTTCTCTTTTACTTAAAAAAATAAACATTGTTTTAGGAGAAATAATTACTTATAATGATATTACAGTTAGACTAGGATGTTTAACTGTTTTCTTTTTCTCTGATCTTATGTAAAGCTATACTTTCTCATTTACATTTTAACTTCTAACTTGATTGAAATATTTAAGCAGCTAAACATTCTAAAATGCTAAACAAGACAAATTTCCATATTATCAAAGCCAAGTAAAAGAAAGTACCATGTTTTCTGAGTGTAGCTGTTCAGTGTAAAGAAGCACAAGGGCACACTCATTCACAGTGTTTGGAGTCAGGGTAGCAGCTACACTCGGATGTGATGGGGCTGGATGGGCGCGAGAGGGGCTTCTAAGCCTCAGGAATATTTTCTCTGTGATTTGGATGCGGGCTGAAGATGTGAGCAGATCGTGAATGTCCCTCAAACGGTACCTTCCTCTGAGTGTATACTGCTTTAATAAGAACATTTTTAGCATTATATATGTGAGGTTGAATGTTTTACTCACAAAAGTATACACATAAAGTTATAGTACCATTGACAGAACTAGAAATTTACTCATGAAAATTCAGGAGACAAAGAAAGGGGCAAAGGCATTAACGGACAAATCATAGAGCACAGATAAATAGCTAAGACACCTGGTTAACACCATCATTGGTCTTGCAGCTGAAAATTCAATCAGCTAGCTGCTGATTTGCACCCAGACTAACTAGCAACTGTTAAGATGCATGCCATAATAATCATCTTTCATTGAGTATATATTACATGACCAAATGGTTCTGCATGTTTATTTTTTAAAATAATCTTAATTAAACTTCTAACTCTCTTTTTATCTCCATCTAACAGATTATTAGTAACAGCCTAGATAGTAAATGATAGATCTTCAAAACAGCGGTAGCCTATTTCTGAGTCTTATTATTGAGCAACCATTGTATGTTATTGTCTAATATTTTAAAAAAGAAGAGAACAATTTGATGAGCACCTTGACAGGCAGAGGAGTTGTTTGCAATTCAGATGTTCCACATTTTCTCTTTGAGCAAAAGGAAAAGATAGTAAAGTCTTCATTGCTATTTGCTCATCTCTGGCACAGGTCCTCCCCTTCAAAACCCCTGCAGCCCAAAGTCAATTCCAGAGCCGGCAGGACTCTCAGCTCCCATTCCTGCTCAATGCAATAATTTGGTTGGTCCTCACTTTCCATGATAATTTGATTTTTCTCTCCAATATGTTAACAGCAAGTCTATTGGGGTCCATTTTGTCACCTTCCTGGCTCTCAGACCACTTAGGGCAGTGCTAAGTCTGACTCATTCAATAAGTACTTTTGATCCTGTTGTTATGTCTGAAGCTACTACTGTTCTAGCTTTAGTGTTTGGAAGGGGCTTAAAATCAGGTATACTTTGTATAGTAGCAGTAGAAACTGAGGCTAGGGAAGAATGCAATATATACAGCTACAAAGCTGCAGATCATGAACAGAACTTCCCCATACCAGTTATTTTATTTATTGATTTTTGCCTCTCAGCTACCTCAACTACCTTTTTGAATACACAATTTTGTTAGAGAGATTCCTGTACATAATTTTCACAAGCATCTGAGATTTATCAATTTAGTAGCTCCATTCTTTATTAGCTAATGAGTTAAAAGGTTCATTTGTTCATTTACCAAATTTTGGACATCAGTGTTTATACTAAGTACATGTCTACACAGAAGGTGAACAAAACCCAAAAAAAGTGTCAGTTTAGTAGAGTTTACTTTCTGCAGAAAGATAGGAGCAGTTCCATAGGTAAAACAGCTGTCACAACCAACTATTTTCTAATTTGGTTTAAGGCCCTCCCACAAAGTGAAACACATGTTCAGTACTGATCTTAGTGCCAAGAACCTGTGGCTAGCAGGTCCGAGGGGAAGGTAAATCGATTACTATTACTTTTCTAAATGGATGCAGGGTCTAACTACTAATCTCTTATTGTTATACCCATATCATATATTAGTACATCTCTCAGTCCTCATCAGAGGCTCATTTGTTTTTGGATTTTTTTTGCAGTCTATAGGATTTAACACAGAGACCCACATCTGGTCAAGATGCAGAGAATAAGGGAGTGCAGAATGCTCAGCTCTCAGCAGGATATCTGCTTTTACATCCTCCCCACCACAAAGCTCATGAATCACAGCAGAAGGGTGGAAGTAATGTTAGAGTCAGAAGTGGTGAGTGGCTACAAGGATACAAGCAGCCAGTGTTTTCTGGACACAGAAAAGGCAATTGCCCATATCAACTCACAGCACTTTTGACAGAAGGCTCATAACCCATGCAGGCTCAAGTCAGACAGAATATCGGGATGGAGAGAGGGGTGGGCACAAAGTCCTAGCTAAGGAGCTATTGACAGCTGATGGTTGCTAGGACAGGAAAAATCACCTTTAAGGGTGTGGCTCTGATGGATTGACCAAGCCCTAGTGGAAGGCACACATTCTACAGTATATTGGCAGCATCAACTGTATTTGTTCCTTTTTTTAAATAATACAAAAAGTTGGGTGGGCAGAGAAGTGGGAAGGATCTGGGAGGAAGGCAGAAGGGATGAATATGATCACAATGATAATGTCCAAAATTATCAAAGAGAAAATAAAAAAGTGAGAGGGAGAAATATATATCTAAAACAAATATATCTAAAAAATTATGTGGGGAAAATTATCAGAAAAGAAAGGTTATGGATGGTAGGAGACACCAGGGTTGGTGGGATTTATTCTGAATTTTCATCATTAAGGCCACAATAGTCACAGGAGTGACATGTGTACAAAGTCTATTTAGTTAAAGGAGGATACATGGCCTGTCTAGGGAACAGCATTTCACGTGGGAGGAACAGTAATGCAATGACTGAGGAGAGAATGTTCCTGTGGTATTTGCTGAGCATCAAGAAGGCCACCAAAGACAGGGACAAAGAGTGTTAGGAACAGTCCTCTTCATCACATATCCAGACCAGTAGAGTATATGAAGCATAGTTCCTTTTCATACACATGTCCAGCCTAATAGAATGTGTTAGCAGTGGTCCCCCTCCATCCACATGTCCAGCCTAATAGAGTGTGTTAGGAGTGGTCCCCCTTCATCCACATGTCCAGCCTAATAGAGTGTGTTAGGAGTGGTCCCCCTTCATCCACATGTCCAGCCTAATAGCTTCCATCATAGCCAAATCTCTGGTGTTCAATAGGACACTCTTTGGAGCAGACAGTCTGCTTTCTTTCTAATGTAAGCCTTTTTCCTTAAACTGTAACTGTTATTTTCTGCTAGGCTTAAGCAAGAGTGTCTCTGAAATTCTGCACTGGGGCTGGGAGCCGAACTTCTTCATGTCCTCCACCTGAGAACTTTGAGACAGTAACAGTTATTTCACCTCAGAAAACATACACATTTATATGTATGCCACAATAACTCTCTCTCTGTGTGTGTGTGTGTGTGTGTGTGTGTGTGTGTGGGTGTGTGTATGTGTGTTTCCCAGCAAATTTCATTAGGGCCCTTTTTTTCTAAGAACCTTTGGGGGACTCATTTGGTTGCTAAATTGCCTGCTGCCTTCTGGAAAAGCCCGATCCTGTGCCTTCGGTTAACAAAAGCCAGCCATTGGGTGGGAAACCAAGTGAATTGATGACTGAGGCATGGGGAAGATACAGAAACTCTCACTAGATGTATGTGTCTGTGTGCGTTTGCACGTGTGTGCGTGCACGGTTGTGTTTGCTTGCTATTGCTAACCATAAGAACTTCTGTATATGTTACAGTTGATGCAGCATTTTCCCACCCCTTACCTAATCCAGTCTCCTCTTTACTTCCTAATAGCCTCATTACACAAAATGATATAAACATGTCCCTATTTATCATTACAACCCTTTTTAATTAAGAGGTCGGTATGGTTGGGCTATTGAGCCAAGGTCACTCAGTACTCTAGAAGCAATGAACTTGAACCTCATCCCATGCAGGCTTATGCTTCCCTATTCTGCATCTCTGGATATTGTCTACTCCACAACCTCTTTGTCTTGCATACCTGGGCTCCTAAAAGAAAAGCCAGTCTTCTCTGAAGTCAGACAGTGAGTGGGTCTGATAAGTGCTTGTTTCAGCCACTTGCACTGGTCTTCCCTACAAAACCTTTCAGGCTTCACTGAAGTGAAGATAACTAAGAAACAAAAGGTTCCCCCATCCTTACCTGGTCCCGTGAAAGAACAGATGATTGTTGGGACACAGCAACAATGCTGTCTAGTTTAATATCATAGGAAAGCTGGTGCTCACCACAGCTGCACTGACTGTCCTTCAGTACGGCTTTTGTACCACAGTCCTAAAAACATTACCATGCCCTCTTTCAGGATGTAAAGGTTTGACTAGATACCATTTAGATGGCAGGAAGAAGTTGTGTTCTTGCTGACTAACGCACTTGACATGTGGGTAAGACCTAGTCTGCCGAGTAAGTCATGCTTCATCCTTGGACATCTGACTGGGGTGATAAGATTCTTTCGTTGTTGTTTTGTTTGATTTCGTTTTTCTGAGACAGGGTTTCTCTGTGTATCCCTATCTGTCCTGGAACTCACTCTGTAGAACAGGCTGGCCTTGAACTCACAGAGATCCTCCTGCTCTGCCTCCCGAGTGCTGGGAATAAAGGCGTGGAGTGCTGGGAATAAAGGCATGCGCCACCACCATCCAGCAGAAGAGAATGTGTTGCAGATCCTGAGCTGTAATTATCAACATGAGTAAAGCTCTCAGGTTAAATCTTACCATTTGTCACTGAAATGTGATACAGACATAGAAACATAGACTCTAGGATCTCTTTTGTACGTGGGATCTTATAGACAATATGAGGAAATGAAGACATGTGGGGGCTAAGGTCAGAGCGTGAAAAGATGCAGCTATGCAGGGTGGAGAGATCTAAGATTAATCAAATGACAGAAATATTGTAGTTAGACACCAGTCGCCTCACAGACTTTACCTTTGCTTCTTTCATTTGGTGAGAATGTCCGAATCTACTCTAACAGCTAGGCTCAGTGTTTCACAACCACTGTTATATGTTATATGGAGATACCCTTGAGGGCATGAACAATCTTCTTCTCACTTTCTAGATTTTGGGCTTGTATCTGAGCTCTCAATTCTGTACTTTTGGTCTATATGTCTGTTTCCATGCCAGTACCATACTTTTATAATTATTATATCTTTGTGAAGTAAAATTCAATGGTGATATGTGATAACTCCAACTTTGTTCTTTCTCACTTTTGTTTCAGGATCTTTTATGACATCAAAAATATTTTATTTTAGCTTTTTTTATTATCATCTTAGAGTTTTCAGCATATAGATTATTCATTTCTTTGGTTGAATTTATTCATTTATTCCTAAGTATTTTATCCTTTTCAGTGATTTTAAGAGTGGGCTTGCTTTCTTCACTTCTGTTTTTGAAAGGAAGGATACTGAGAATATAACCCAGGGCCTCCTGCATGCTCAGCAAACACGCTACTTCTGAGCTATAACCCAGCATTCTCACTTCTCACTCTCCTTTCTTTTTTTGATAGGTGATTATTAGTGTATGGAAATGCAATTGATTTTGGAATTTTGACTCTGTAATCTTCAACTTTACTAAATTCACCCACTAACTTTGCTTTGTTATAGAGTCTCTATGGTACTCTATATATTGGCTCATATAATCCATAATCTAGAATTAGTTCTATTTCTGTGTTTCTTACTTATATATTTTGATCTCTTTTCTTTATCAGTTTACTTTGCTAGTACTTCCAGTTTATGATGAGTAGATGTGGGGACCATGGGCATCCTTTCCTGTAGAAGGACCCAAAATAATCACACAGAAATTATATTAATTCAAATACTTCTTGGCCAATGACTTAGACATATTCCTGGCTAACTCTTATATTTTAAATTAACCCATTTCTATTATTTTATATTTTACCACCAGACTCATAGTTTACCAGTAATGTTCTGGGGTGTCTGTTTCCTTTGGCAGCTACATGGTGTCTCCTACTTTCTCCTCTGTCTTTGTTTGTAATTCCCACCTTGCTCTATTCTATCGTGACATAGGCCAAACCATCTTTATTTATTAACCAATGCTAACAAACACATTTACATTATACAGAGGGGAATCCCTCATCACCTTGTCTCAGATCTGGGGAAAAGGCTTTAAGTTCTCCCCATTGGTTATGATGCTAGCTGAATGATTGTACGTGTTAGTTTACTGTCAGCTGGACAAAAGCTTGGGTCATCTGTAGAGACGAAACTTCAACTGATACAATGCCTCCCAACGTCAGTAGACACTCAACGTCTGTTGAGGCCTTTCTTGATTAAAGATTGGTGTGGAAGAACTTAGCTCACTATTGCTGGGACCACTGCAGGTCAGGTGGTCCTGGGCTGTATAAGAGAGCAAGATGCACAAGACAGGGCAAGGACTCAGCAAGTAGCAATTCTTCGTTGCTTCTGTTTCCATTTCTGCCTCCAGGTTCCTGTCTTGAGTTCCTGCCCTGACTTCCTTAGGAGCCTGAGCCAAAATAAACTCTTTCTTCCCAAGTTGCCTTTGGTCATAGCCTTTATCGTGGCAACAGAAAGCAAACTATACCAATTATTTTATGTGAATTTCCTTCCATATATATTGTTAGAAAAATTTATTATGAAGGAAGGTTGAATTTTGTTAAATGCTTCTTTGCATCTTTTGAGATGGTCATGGTGGTTTTTAATATTTTATTTTGCTAATAAACTCTATATACTTGTAGTAAGCAAACCTTTCACTCTCAAGTAAATCTCCTTAAGTCAAGAGAAATTATTTTTTATGTGGTATTGAGTTTGGTTTGCTAATATGCTTTTGAGGAGTTTTGTATTAATGTCCATCAGAGATGTTGGCCTATAGTTTTCCTGTGACATCTTTTGATTTAGGATTGGAGTAATCTGGCCTCATAAAATGCATTTTAAGATGTTTGCACTGTATCCGTCTTTATTAAGTTGGAACAGACTAAGAAGAGTTCTTTGATTGTTTGAGAGACTCAGTCTTAAACTCATCTGGTCATGAGCTTTTTAGTCGGGTGTTTGATTTTTGTGTTACTCTCTGTTATTTGTCAGTTTAGACTTTCTATCATATGTCTTTTTGGTTGAGTCTCATGGGTTGTACATTTTTGGCATTCTCCTTTGGGTTTCCAAATTTGTTAGCATGTAATTGCTCATGTTAAGATCTATTTTTATTTCTGAGGCATCTATTGTGTTTTCAATTTTAATTTTGATTTTTAAATTTGTGCCTTCTCTATTTTTGCTCTTGGTCAAGCTAAGGATTTATCAAACTGAATAATATTTTTTCAATCAACTCATTCAATAGTCATGGTTTCTTCTCTTTAGTTATTGGACTGAGAGTCCAAAGATGCATCTGAACCAATAGAGGGTATTGCCATTGCTCTTGTTTGCCCATGATAAGTTGATGGTAAGAAACCACATCCGTTGGTTGCAGGACACAGAAAATCAAGTTTTAACTGACCAGGACATTCTCTCCCTGCTTTCATGCTTTCATAGTGTTGAACGATGATATCTAGGTTGTTAAGGGGGAAAAGACAACAGTGCTCTTACCCAGCACTAGGCACTATATGCTGCAGTCCTGACCTGACAGACAAGATGGGTCTACTGGTGGAATAGTGGCAGATTTTTCCATGCCTCTGTAGATGACCCCACACGCATGCCCATCTGAGCAGAGCTAATTGAACTAAGTAGGTAAAAATAAATTAAAAAGTTAAAAATACAAAGATATTTGTTGGGGATGAAGATGTGTTGGAGGTATTCTAGGGGGACTTATAGGTGAGGAATTAGAATGAATATACATGTATGAAAATTTCAAAGAATAAATTTTTAAATATTATTAAAATATCAACTCAATTTTACTTATCCTATAGTTTATATAGTCTTTATTTGGCATAGTTCCGTTAAGATTTTGGTAATTTTCCTTTCTGTCTATATAGTGGTAAAGTCTTTCTTAAGATATTAATTAGTTTCTTTATTGGGGATATGTTAAATAAGTAAACATTCATTGTTCAAAATGTTTTATTACATTTTCATTTGTTCCAAGGTATTTTAAATGCTGCCTTTTGGTTTAGTTTTTGGTGCTTTTATTGCTCAGATGAATATACTCCCATGTGAGTTTTCTAGATTTCCTGATAGTTTACATCTCAAGTTTCACATTGGTATGGTTGGAAAAAGATTCCTGACATGATTTCAGTCTTCTCCAGTTAGAATTGTGCTAACATACTTCCTAATGTATGATCTGTGCTAGAGAATGGTCTGTGTGTTCTTAAGAAAAATATGTATTCTTCTGTTGATAGATGTGATATCTTGTGGGTCTCTCTCAGTTCCATTTGGATGAAAATGGATTCCAAGGCCAATATTTCCTTTTTTGTACATTTCATCAGCAAATCCATCCATTGTTGAAAACAGAGATTGAAGTCCCTATTATTATATTGCAGTCTGTGGCGCCTTGCAGATCAGTTACTATTTGCTTTCTACATTTTAGGGCTCTTAGGTTGAATGAGTTTATGTTTATAATTGTTATGTCATCTCATCTTGCCTACTTTATGAATTAATCTCTTTATCCTTGTACAATTGCTGCCTTTGTTTCTTATGACAGTCTTTTGACTCAAAGTCTGTCTTGTCTGTAATTATAGCTACCTCTGCTCCTTTTCGGTTTTCATTTGCATGTGCTATCTTTTTCTTTCTCCTTATATTTTCTATATGCGTCTCATCAAAGATGAATTGAGTCTCTTGCAGGCAGCGTGGGCCTTACGATTTTAATTCATTTACCTACTCTGTCTTTTTTATTTGAAATTGAACACATTTCACTTATGTTTAATGATAACTGAGGACTCACAATTGAGTGCTATTCTTTTCTGTTTATGTTTTAGATCCTTTTTTATTTTTTTCTTTCTTCCTCTCTTGTGATTGATGGTCTTCTGGAGTTGTATACTTTGATTACTTCTTCCTTCTGGTTTGTGCAGCTTCTGCAGGATTTTGCTTTATGGTTGCTATGAGGCTTATATAAAACATGTTATAGTTATGCTGGTCTATTTTGTTCTGATAACAACTTAAAGTTGGTTGCATATAAAAGCTTCACAGTTTGAGCCAATAACCACATATGCTTTATATTTTTGGGTGTCAGTTTCCATAGTCATATTTTATATCCATTATGAAGTTAATGTGGCTTTAGATTCTTTAATACTTTTTCTTTTAATGTGTATTCTAGGGTCTTAAGTGATTTATTCACTAATACCAATATTATTCTGAGTTTGACTATGACTTTACCTTTTATATTGAGCTTTATACTTCCTTATGGTTTTAAGTTATGACTACCAGCCTTGCTTTAGCTTGAAAAATTCTTTTGCCAACTTTGTGAGGCGAGGACTGACTATGGCTGCCTTTTCTTCTTGATGAGCATCTTTGTTTTCTTGGCTTCCCTGCCTGGTTAAGAAGTTTTTGTTGAAGAAATTTCTTACAGCACTTCAAATGTATCATCCCACTTTCTCCTAACTTGCAAGATTTTTCCCTGAGAAAATATCCTTATAGAAAAATATATATCTTTTTTTGCTACAGCTTTCAAAATTCTTTCTTTGTCTTTGATTTTTGACATTAATCCTGTACTTACGTTCATATCTCCCGCATGGTTGGGAAGTTTCCAGGTACTATTTCTTTTCTTTCTTTTCATTCTTTCTTTTTTCTGTCCCTCCTTCCTTCCTTCCCTCCCTCCCTCCTCTCTCTCTCTCTCTCAAGACATGATTTTTCTGTGTAGCTCTGGCTGTCCTGGAACTCACTTGGTAGACCAGGTTGGCCTTGAGTTCATGAAGATCTGCCTGGTTCTGCTGAAATTAAAGGCCTGTGTCACCACCGTACAGCATACTGTTTCTTTTAATAAGTTTCTTTTCTTACTTCCAACACAGCATTTTGAGGCTCATTATCCAGAGATCTGCGGGCTACTTTGTTCCATTGCACTCCCACTCACTTCCCATGCTTCACAAATTCCAAGTGACCTTCCTCATCACCAAGCAACCAAGTGACCAGCTTGCTTATGCTTTCTTATGGGTGGTCTAACCTATTCTCTGTTGTATTTTACTGCTCAGCCATTGGGGTTTTCACTCCTAATTTCTATTTCATTTTGCCTATCATTTTTTGTTATATTTAGTTTACTTGGCTGCCATACAATGAATATTTTGAGTTCTTTGACAGGAAATGAACAGACGTCTAACTTTCAGGGGTGAGGTACTGGAAATAACCCATCTTCCTTTGCAATACTACTACACCAATGACTTACAATCTTGACAGCCTTGCAGAAGGTCTTTGCATATTTAGAGGCTCCACACCTCCAAATTGTACCGAGTTGCTTTGGTAAATAAGACCTTTCCCCGAATGGGCTGGGTCATAAGGAAGCATGCTTCAGTTTGCTGTAGAAGCTAACTGCTAAAAACAAAGGCACACTTCTGCTCCACATTGGGAGTGGGGCTTGGTGTTTCACAACCCAGGAAGGCAGTGTTCATAGCATAGGCAACTACTCTGTTCTTGGGGGCAAAAACTGTGGGGCTGCCCGCAGTGGACAAACAAGCAAGTGATGTAACATACTCAGCTGCAGTGGCCAGATAATGAAACATGCATGATGGCCATGCCTAGCTGCAGGCATGTGCATATGCATGAATAGTGACTCCTGAGAGCATAGGTATTGGGCAAGACCCATTGTGGGTGCAAATGTTATACTGGGTGCTAACAGTATGTATGCAGAGGATTTTGGAGGCAAGCCGTGGCCTGGGATCATGAGTAACCAGAGCTGTGAGTATCCATACAGATGAAGGGGCCAATTTGGGTTACAAACACAGTGGTGGGAAAAGGGTCGGCGGCTTTTCATGCCATTTTAGGAGCTGAGCTGATGACAAGCACTAGCCTGCTTCTTGGGTCAGCCTGCACAGTGGTGATAGGCCTCGGGACTGGAAAACAGACAAAAGTCGCAGCTTCTTTTCTTTTATTTTGAACGAAACTCACTGGAATCTGACTCTGAGTCTCCATTCCTGGTAGTGAAATCATTGTCGGCCATTATTGCTCTTATGTTGCCTAACCAGTGAGCCGATATTCTGTCTGTGGGCATTGATGTTATAGAGGAATGTGTGGCATGGGTAGAGAAGGGGACTATTACCAGGGCAAGAGGCCCAGTTCCCTAGGTAGGGTTTGAAGCCACAAAGCTGTTACCATTCTTTACCCTGACTTCCCTATATGTGCTTTTGGTCTTCAGCAGGGGCTCTCAATGCTGTGTCCCTTTAAAACAGTTCCTCATGTTGTGCTGACCCCAACCATAAATTACTTTTGTTGCTACTTCATAACTCTAAGTTTGATACTGTCATGAATTGTAATATAAATATTTGAGTTTTGCAATAGTCTTAGGTAACCTCAGTGAAAGGGTCGTTCAATATTAAAGGGGTTGTGACCCATAGGTTGAGAGCTACTGCTTTTCAGGCCTGTGTCTGCCCCTGCCTTGATGTTCATAAGAGGTCTCTTTCCTATGTATCTCCTTATCCCTAAACCTTGACGTCCCCTTAGTGCCTCTCATCTTTCCTAAGCACTAATTTTCAGAACACCTCTGCTCATCTTACTGGAAATAACACCTCGTGAGGTCTACTTCCAATAGCAACACAAGACTGAAATAATCTAAGTTAGTATTTTAATAAACAGCTGCATCGTGTTCAGAGGACCTGTGGGATGGAGGAAGAGTGGGCACAGTGCTGTGTGCTCGGGCTGGCTATGCCGTTTGGAGGGAAGGGAGTGGTAGGGGCTCTTTCACCAACATAGAGACTCTGTTCACTATGTCCCTATATTTTTGTCAGAATCCCAGGCTTCTGACCCCTTTGCAGTATATATTAGCTCAACACCATCTGTGCCCCATTTTACCCCTTACTTCTTCAGTGTAGAGTTGATTCCTCCTGTGTTTTAAGTGTCTGCCCTGGATCCTGTCCCCTTTAGTTCCTTGCAAAGTCAACATCAGCATCAACAGCTGTTCCCCAGATGTGGATTTTCGTCCTTTTCTAGTTTTTTGGTTATCATCATACCCATTGTTCTTTAGAAAACAGGAGACAGCATGTCATTACCTTTGCCTCCCATCTCTTTCCAGCTCTGTCCATGAACTTCTTCATTGTTCAAAGTATTCTTTTGGGCAACATTGACGGCTGCCTCCAGGGCTGTAGTGCCTAAGAAACAGCCTGTGCTGCTCATCCAGTCTCAGAGACAGAGGGGCGACGCCACTCACAGTACAGTCTCCTTGAGAAATACACTGTAAGCCTTTCTAAGTTTCAAGGTCTTCATTTTGAAGGTGGCGTCAGTTTAGATGAGCTTGGAAGACTAGTGTCAGGACGTAAGAAAGTATCACAGTCCATGCACATAATGCCTAACAAAGGTGTGGACATAGTCTTCCTCATGCATATCTCCCCTTGACCTGAATTCCTCTCCTTCCCTCTTCTACTCCTTTCGTGCAGTGCTTTTGGCAAATTTCTGCTCATCTTTTAATACTCGGCACTGAGCTGGTACCTACTGTCCTTTGCTTCCCTGCCCCATCCAATGTGCTCCTTCTGCTCTCTCAGAGAACTTCCTGATCAGTTCTCTTATATTTATTCAATGCTCTACCTCCATTCTCACCCTACTCTCAGGGAACCTGGAAGATAGGAGCAGCGTTGAAAACCTCATATCCACACAGCCTTGACAGGGTCTGAGCGCGTGAATATCCAAGTACCTGTTACATGTGATTTTATAAGCTTTTAGCTAGTACTTATTATTAAAGTGGCACATGAGGGCATGCATATGTAATCCTGGTATTCCCATGATCACCTGGGGAAGAAGAGATAAGAGAACCCTCCCAGGTCAGCCAACCTGGCGTCTGTAATGGTGTATAAAAGACTGTCTTAAGTAAGGTTGAAGACAAGGATGTAAAGCCTAGGCTAACCTCTGACCTCCACACACATGCTGTGACAGCACAGATAGGGAAATGCATGCTATAAATACTCTCACTCACATACACACACAACATAGATAGATAGATAGATAGATAGACGATAGACAGACAGACAGACAGATAGATGATAGATAGATAGATAGATAGATAGAT
>LOJH01013962.1:10513-24188 GCA_001685095.1 Ellobius talpinus | reverse complement strand
TTAATGATGCAAAGATGTGTTTGATTAAATAAAATTCACCTGCGGTCAGGAGGTTGTAGCAGCAACTAGCTGACAGGAAGTGGTAGGGAGGAGCCAGGTGGAAAAGAGTTTTTTGTTTGTTTGGTTTGGTTCTTTCATTTTGTTTTGGTTTGTTTTTTAGAGACAGGTAGCTTTTTGGAGCCTTTCCTGGAACTCACCGTGCAGATCAGGCTAGTCTCGAGATCTGCCTGCCTCTGCCTCCTGAATGCTGGGATTAAAGGTGTGCACCACCAACACCCAGCAGAGAAGGGTTTTTAAGAAGGAGTGAGGAGAGGAGGTGAGCTACTTGCTTTTCAACCTCTCTGAGAAGCAAAATTCCACCTCAAACTTTGAATCTTGAATTCTTTAGAGGAACAGAGATTTAGTTAAGTTCCCTTCATAGCTTTGAAAGAGTCAGTGCCTGAGGGAACAGAAGGCTGTGGCCCTTGCAGCCTAACCACTGTTGACAGCCTTGTATTGAAAGGTAGCAAAAAAAGAAAAGAACACCACTGATAGGCAAGGAACTGGAGGGTAGACGGCAGGCAAAGGGTGGCTGGAGAGACGGAGGATGAAAGAGGGGAAGATTATCTGTACGTCTGTATAGAGTGTGGATGGAGGGTGGAAGGATGGGTTGAAGGAAGGCAAGGAAGAGTAGTGGAGGGAGCTGCCTTGACTCTGTTCACTTGACGATTAGGAGTCTTTTGAGGAGTGTCCCGCAGAAATTGGAACTGTTCTCCCAATGTGATTTGGAGATTACCTATGGACTCTGCTTCTACCTCCAGATCAAAAAAATGAGAATCCTAATAATCCTGGGTTGCCTGTGAGCAACGCTCCCCAGACCAATACCCTGTGGTCACAGAAGAGCTATGATCCAAAGAGAGTTCCAGAAACCAAGTACATGTGACTGGGCCCCAAGGATATAGCCACAATGAGCCAAGATCAGATTTTCCCAAACACAGTGGGCCATTCTAAGGAGGCTTTTCACCTCAGGAAAGGTTTCTGTTCAGGGTAGCCTAGGATGGGACTGGGGTGGGCTTCCAGGGCCCCTGGGCCTGAGGGCTGGGCTGGGGTGGTCAGCATGAAGAGGCATGCACAAATCAGGAGAGCGACATACACTTACGGCGTTATCCCCCAGGATATCCAGCTTCTTCATCAGCTCCGTGACCAGGATGTCCTAGGAGACAGACAGAGGGACAGGGCAGTCTGTGAGTGGCAGCTTGGTGGGCCAGGCAAGGTGAAAGAGGGGAGACTTACCGTTACACCTTCAGCCTCACAGTACACCTGTAGGGGGCTCTTCCCATCCACGAAAGGCGTATGGTGGAAGTTGATGGCAGGTGACTTCCTCTCCCTCTCCTGAGACAAAGAGCAGAAGGCTGGGCATGGCAGTAGTGGGGCTGTTCTCACCCCATCTCTTCCCTCCCTGGTGCTGAGCTGGTGCACACTGACTGAGAACACCCACTGGGGGGTCAAGGTGATGTTTCCCCCGAACTCAGCTCTGTGGAAAGCCTTGGGCTGAAACCTCCAAGGACTTGCCCAGGAGATTGTCCCTGTGCTTATTGCCCCAGGTAGTAGGATGCTGGCTCTACGGAGCCTTGGCCATGTGGCCTACTGGTACCAATCCCAGGGTTCACTTGTTCATTCATCCCCAAGTTCCAGGGGCCATGAAGAGACTTAGAGGACAGATGTCAGGTAGAGTCATCCACGGGACTGGCAAAATAGGTCATCCTGGAGGAGACCAATGATGGGGTTCATAGCCCTTAGGCAGGGGATGACATAGGAGTCCAGGACTCAAAGGACAGCCAGTCAACTTTACAGCCCTCCAGGGCCCCAGAAGGTGGATAGGTGGGAGGACTTTGCACAGAGTTCACCAGGCTTTCCCCCATTGGAGTGAGATGGAGGACTCGGGGCTGTGTGGGAATGTCCATCAAGGACACACCTGTGTAATAACTTCCTCTCACTGTAGTGAGCAACACTGCCCATCTGTCCTCATGCGAAAGGTGGTAGTGACATGACCCTCCACCCTAACCCAGCCTGACCTCCGAAGGATCTTTGCCTCTCCTCCTCTGTAGGTCATAACAGAAGGCTCAGGCCAGAGACAGTAGGGCAAAGTTGAAGGGCACCTGATCTCTGTATGGTACCTCTCCTTCACCAAGAGGCTTCTACATACTAGAATGAATGTCTGCTGGGCTGCACCAGGGCCTGGCCACTGTCCCTGCCACTGGTTGCCTCAGCGTAGCTGCAGCCACTGTGCTTTGCTGAGGTCATAGGTCTGGACCTATAAAGCCCTGGGCCTTTTTTTGTTTGCTTTCCTTTCCCTTTACAGTGCTAGGTTCTTGCTTGCCACCCGTCACCCCTACCCCAAGTGTCCTCACTCTATACCTCTGCCCCATCCTTCCTGGGAGGGATACAGCTGACCCCCACCTGGCCTCTTTTCTTTCCCAGGTGGCCTTTGGGTTTTTGTTCATTCCAAGAGCTGAGAGGTTTGAGAAGAGGATCCCAGTTCATGTCCCTGTGGCCTGCCAGCTTGTGTGTCCTTCCCCCCACCCCCACAGCCTTCCCTACCTCAAGCTCCAGGATCCTGAATTCCAGCAGTTCATTCTGGTCCTTTGCATCCTGGACCTCGTGTTTCAGCCGGGCCTCCTCCGTCTCCATTTGTTTTATCTGAAGAACAGGAAGTGGATGAGGTGAGAAGGTGTCTGATTCCTTCAGAAAATGCGTAGAGCAGCTTTCTGGACAGCTGCTTGGTTCTGTGAGAACAGGGCACTTGCCCAGTACGACGATGCTGCCCAGAGAACTGCTCCGCAGAGATAGAGAAGGAAGGAAGCTATTGAGGACAAGGTGTCCTCTGTGCGGTTCCTGGAGCTCAGGCTGGTCCATGGCACAGGGGAGGAGGAGTGAATCGGTGTGTGTTTGTCTAGCCACATTCTAGATTTCTGCAGGTAACTTAGGAGTATTTAGATAGCACCAGTAATGAATGAACTTGACGTAGGGTTCTGCCTTCCTGAGCGTGAACACACAGGGGCTGGTATGTAGCTCAGTGTTAAGCCGCAGGGCACATGCCTAGCATGCATAAGGCTCTGGGTTTGATCACTGGCATCACAAACCAAAACCAAAGGCAAACACATGCCACCCATGGTTCACGTCCTCAGCAGCTCCATAAACACAGGATGCCCGCTGAGAAGGAGGCAGCTATAGCCATCTCTCCCAGCACTGAACTCAGAGATGCATAAGCCTGGTCTAATATTCAGGATGTTCGAGCAGCAAGGTGGATCCTTCTACAGCGCTAGTTCTTGTCCTGAACATTCGGGAGCTTGGAAGTACCTGCAGGGCCCTGTTGGGACACTGTGCTCATCAAATCCAGAGGAGAGCACAGGTATGTGTATGTGTGCTCATACGTGTGTGTGCTCATACGTGTGTGTGCTTATACGTGTGTGTGATATGCCATCTACATGTGTGCAGACAGATGCCAGATGATGACACAGAGCAGCTCCTTTAACCACTCTCCACTGTGTTTTTTGAGACAGAGCTTTAAATTTCGAACTCACTGATTCAGCTGGCCGATAAGCCCCAGAGGCCCTCCTAGGATTGAGAATACAGACACACACTGCTCCACCTAGCTTTATGTGAGTGCTGGGATCCAAACTCAGGTCCTCAAGCTGCTCGGCAAGCTCTTTCTGTACTGTCATCTCTTCAGCTCCCCGGAGAGCACGTATTTTCAAATGGGCATGAGCATCCAGGTGTGCCCACAGGTGTTTAAGTGTGGGTGTGCATGAGTGTTAGTGTGTACCACAAATGGAAGTCACAGCTCTCCTATCTAGGCCCACCTTGGGAAGGTGTGTTGGTACCAGGTAGCCCCTAAGATCTACAAAGAGTAGCATGGAGCATGGCTCTTCTCCCCTGTTTTAATTAGATAAAACATTACAGCCAATAAAGTCACAGTCAGGGAAATGAACTTTTTTTTTTGAATCTCTTGTTATCAGAGACCAAGAGAACCCGTAGCTGAAGATACTACTAGGTACTGCCCTACTCGAGGGGCACAGTCAAGAACAAAAGTCCAGCTTTACCTGGGGACTCTCAAGCCGGCTGTACTCTGAGGACAATCAGTCGCATGGTGAACATTGCTAGAAGTTCCCTAACCCACATGGCTTCTGACCAGGGTGTTTCCAGTGATTTCTCCAGCCATCCTTACCCATCAGAACAGAAAGTTACCACAGTGGCTGCAGACACAGCTCTGTTGGACCTGGGAGAGGCAGTTCTGGCTTCCTCTTCCAGGAAGGGGTCTGCCTTGGGCTGCTACAGGGTGAACCACAGAAAGGCCTGGAACTCGTGCCCAAGTCTACCACCAGTCCACAAAGTCTACCACATACTCCGCACGCACAAAGGCATCTTGCCAAATGCACGCACAGCTGGGAGGCAGGGCATACCTTTTCTACAAGCTCTTGGTTCCTTCGGTACAGCGCTTGCTTCTCCTCAATCCACTTCATATCCTTGAAAATGAAATTGAAATGCAGGTGTGAATACTCTGCAGGAGAACACTGCAGGGCTACAGGAAACACATATAGATATGTAGACAGACAGACAGACACACACATACAGACACACATATTCACACACATAAGTCCTTTAAAAACACAAAACCAGAAACCACAATACACAAACAAAAGACCTGTAAGGTTAAAAAAAATTAAAGAAAAAAAAAGACATTATAAAAAAAAGCATTATAAGACCAAAACCCTCCAACAATACTATTAGCTTTGCTTTGTGTTAACCATCAACTGCTGGGCATTCAACCTGTCTTTAAGAGTGGTTTCTATGCCCAGTAAAACTCTATTGGAGAAAACTAATTTTTTCTTTACAAATGGTTATCAATTGGAGACAGCTTCTGGGTTAGGGGTGGGGCTTGGGACATAGTGTTCTCATCCCTCTTCCCTGGTCACTTTTCTTCTTTTAACATGAACAACAGCATAGCAGCCGCCTAGGATATGACCCAGCTGTGATGACTGGGCAAGGACCACATCTTGGTCTGAGAAGGCTGTGCATGTGTGGTCTGAACACCAGTGATACAGGCTTACATGCATGGTGGCCAGGGAAGGGGAGGTGAGTGGGTTCTGTGTGTCAAGAGACAACAGGTTCCACAGCACTGAATTCTGGGATGCTGATCAAGGAGTATCTTCCTGCCTGTCCAACTAGCTGTTGGCATTTGGGGTTGGAGAGGACCAAGGGGGCATGGTCATTGGGGACAGATCCCTCCATGGGATCGAAGATTCTGGCAGTGGTGTTCTGGTATGAGAAGGAGAGATAACACCTTGAGCCGTTTGATTCCAGGGGCATGATGGGTCCCCAGAAACCCAGGTCAGGGGCTAAGGCAGGAGCAGCTGGGGACTTTTGCCTCTGATGTCTGTGTTGAGGGTACATAGGACCTGAAGTTCTGCCCTGGCTCAGAGGGAATGGTGGAGAAGCTAAGGAGATACCTTGTTCCATGGGTAGGCAGATTCTTGCTCCACTTATAGTTTGCTAGGCATTCCTTCTGGATACTAGAAACTTCCACATACTATGAATGCCTGCTCAGCTTTGCAGAGTGCAGTGAATGATTCCTGTACAGGTATGTGTTCACCCTCTCCATCCTTCTTGAACAGGAAACTTGGAAACCACTGAGGGCCATGCCTCTACCAGGAACCCCCAGTACAAATAGAGGATACTAACCCCATAAACAATCCAAGGAACTCACCTGCCCCTGCTCAGCCAGTGCCTTTTCCAGGTCCTCTACCCGGGTCTGTGATCTCTGGATTTCTGCTTGCAGCTGCTCACGGGTCTGTAAGAAAGGAGGAAGAATACATCAAATTTTCTCTAACAGCCCAGAAAGACAGACAGACATACTCAGAAAGGCAGGCTGCAGAGTACTCTGCCCAGCCCGCTTAACTGATAAAGAGTCACGTGGTGTTGCCAAAACCATAAGTTGCAGAATTGCCTCTTGCCCTGCAGGACGAATAGAGAGAGTGTGGCCAATCAGGACCAAGACCTCACAGCTTTCTGCTCAGGAGAGCCCCACCATCCCACAGCCTGTCTCCCTACTCATCACACCAGCCACAGTTCTAAAGCAGCTACCCCTGGAAAGCAATGAGGAGGATCCCCTTTCCTGCGTCCCTGAGACTTGGTGCCCTCACTGCCTCCAGTAGCCAGCAGATAGTGCCTCCCCCCGTCCAGCCTTGGTGGTCAGGGTTGTGTGGATGCTGCTGACTGATGGGACACATCCAGAGAAGCAGAACTGCCACCATCCATGCCAGTTCCATCTCTAGTTCAAATTGACCCAGCCTCAGGTTCCATAGCCCTGGCCTTTAATGGCTTTAGTGCTAACACCCAGGACCCAGTCAGTAACTGTGGGATAGAAGAGGCTTAGCTCAAAAGTTTGAGCAAGTGGAGTGTCCCGGTAAGGGACAATCCAGGAGAAGTTGAGTGGGAGCCCGAACATCGCAGAGTAGAAGTCATTTAGACCTTAACTTCTCGCTCTGCATCCAGTGTCCCTCCGACTTGTTCCTGCAGCAAGGCATAAGCTCGCTGCAATGCCTGGTACTCCATGGTCAGCTGCCGGAACCTCAGCTCCGTCTCTTCCTTGGCCATACCCTAGAGAAGCACATGGGCATCACACAGGCACCACATGTGCAAAGAGAGATATGACATTAACCTGGGCGCCACATGGCAGCACCCCCAAACAGCTGGGCTCCACTTTTCCCAGCGAGGTACAATGAATAGTCTAAGAAGCATGCTGGAGTGACTCTGCAGCCTCTGGGGAGGGGTACTACTTGGGACCCAGGACTGCTCAGAGGGGGCTTTTCCTGGGAGGTGACCCTTGGTTCCTTGGGTGGGTGGCTGAAATGTCTGTGATGAAGCCAGGATAAGCCTCATTGGTTGGTAGCCAGTGACCAGGGGCTCAGTTGGAACCCCTATTTGCCCTGACCCTGAGGGCTCTTTATGACAGATGAGCCCCCCCAGCTCTGCTGGCAGAAATGTGTCATGAAAAGTACACTGAGCTTGGGAAAGGTACAGGCCCCCCCCAGGCCTGTGCTAAGATGGCTGACCTCTGGCTCACCCCTGGGTATGTACTGTTAGCTACAATGTCACCTGATGCCACAGCTAAAGAGCAGAAGCAAGTGGGTCAGCTGTCACCTTGAGTAGGCTGTATCTAGGAGTGACCGAGTCCATCTTCCCACCCTGTCCTCCACCTAAGGCTGATGGGAGTGGATGTGTTATGATCACTTAGATTTCTAAGCAAGTCCAAAGCCTTTGGGCCACACTCCAGCATCTATCAGGGAAGGCCATGCATAACAACCTTGCCGCTGGACCCGGTCAAGACTGTGAACCATACTTCCTGTCCACAGAGGCTGGCCACGCTAGAATAGTCCCTATAAGGATAAATCCTGATTTTCAGGCCTGGGAGCCGAGATGGTTGCTGGACTTGAGGTGGCCATCATTCTGGCTGGAGGGGCTAGCCAGACAGGACAGCTAGCTGTTTGCATTTATACACGAAATGGCTCTGCTCATTGCACTGAGGCTCTGGTGTGCCCTGATCGGTGCTGGCCTCTTACTTGGAGGTTCAGACCTTCCTGGGAAGCCTTTTAAAAGAGTGGAGAACCCTCCACAACCCTATAAGGGGCTCAAGCTGCATGGAGGGCAAAAGCATGACCAGACACTGGAGGCAAGGAGTAGCCCTCAGCAGCCACACACCCAAGCAGTGCAAATGAGGCGCCTCACTGTGCTAACAGGAGGACCGTCAGGGGCCAGCCAGGAGATCCAAAGGGAGCAGCCTTCACATGAGGCCTCCACCCTATCCCTTGCCCACCTGACTCTGTGCCTCACTGACTCCCAAGGGCTGGATAGTCAAAGAACTCTGTAGGAGACCCAAATTACCTCTTCCAGGTCATCTTCGGGGGTGCATGGGGTCTGGTCTGTCCTGTCAGTTTGATAAGAAATGGAAGAGCCATCGGATTCCAAGGAAGCTTCTTCATCATAGCCAAAGAAGGTCTCCACAACAACCGGCTTCTGACCCAAATGCAATGCATTAGTGCAAACCCAGGCCAGGCATGGCTGGCAGCCCTAGGCCTCCTTCTGCCTCTTCTTCCTGTTGCCCCGGTATGGGGTCACAGGTGAGTAGCTGTTCCTCTACTGGGCAATCCCAATACAATTCACCCCCTTCTATGTTTTGCTGCTGTCCTTCAAGAAGCACTGGGACTGGTCTCCTACAGGCCAGGGTGAAGGTCTGGGCATTAGCCAGCCTGGTTATCCTGGAGGAAGGATGATGGAGGGTAGATGGGGAAGTGGACCATGGTCCCTGGATAAGCAGTTCCTGGACCTGACTTTCATGCCTGTTGAACTCATACACTCACTGGGCACTCACTCTGTGGCCACATATCTCTGTTGTATTTTCACAAGTATCTATCCTTGACAGATTGGACTGGAAACCAAGCAAAGCTAGGTCTGCTACCAGATAGTTTGAGAAGCTCTTCCTTCAAAATCCTTAGCTTTGTTCATCTAGGCTTTAGGAGTATTCCAAGGTCCAGGAGGCTTACATATTCTTTTGGCCACATTCAGGGTCCCCTGCTTCCTTAACTGATTCTGAAGTAGTGGTTGGCCACTGTGGCCTTGGGTCTCTCTGTTGGTCCCTCTTCCAGAACCTTCCAGGAAAGCTTGAACCTGGGACTAGGAACTCCAGGTGTCCTCAGTCTCCATTTTCTAGTCCTTTGGCTTGTGTCCCTTCCCAAGTACCCACATCTGACACCTTCCTCCTGCCTAGCAGCGGTCTGGGCTTTCCTCCAGAGAGCTGACCGCTACCCAACCTTTCTAGTTGAACGACCCCCAAACACTTGCTTAGCGGAGTCCTGCCCTTTCAGAAGAAGGATTTCTCTGTACCCCAACCTTTTTTATGTACCCCAGTCTTTCCCAGGCTTCTCAATGGGGATATACAGAAAACAAGCAAGTCAAATGAAAACAAACTTGAGGCAATTTCATCAGACCTCAGCCCCTCTGATCTCTGATTACTAAACACGCACTGCTCTTGGCTTCAGCTCCCGCTGCAAGAGCACCTGTGCTGAGGACCCACCAGCCCCCTGCGGTCCAGCTTTTCACCAGCGGAGGTCAGCGCTCACCACACAATGGTGTCTGCTGCTTGGCCCCAGGTCTCCTAGCCTCCAGGCCTTTTGAGCCTGAACCCCCTTCTTCTGAACACAGAGACTAGAGTAGGGATGGCCTGGTGGAACAGGTCCCAGGTGTGTCCAATGGCCTGACGAACTCAGCTGGCCGTACACACCACCAGGTGCACACTGACCACTGGCCTCGTGAACTCGCCAATCATCAGCTCAGGGAAACAGTCTAACTGCCTGTCTTCGCAACTGTGAGACCGCCTGTCCACTCCTCAGTCAGAGCCTGAGTTTCTGTCTCACATTTTACCTGAATGATCGGCATTTCTGACACTGGACTTAACACCACCTTGGAGTTTGAGCTGTAAAGACAGCCAGGGCCTCTTTATAACCCACTGCGTCTATCAGTGCTGTCTGTAAATGGGGAGAGGGATTGGGGAGGAGCTGGAGAGGGGGAACAGGGGGTTGATATGATCAAAATACATTGTATAAATGTATGAAATTCTCAAAGAATCAATGAAAATTCTAAAACTAGCCAGGGCCACAAACAAAACAAAACAAAACCCCTGGAACACACACTTCCGTCTATGACCCACAACCCTCAGATAAACAGGGTCATTCTCTCTGAGGTAGGTTGGCCTGATCTCTGTTGACAAAATTTAAAATGATAAATAGAGGACTTGCTTTGAGTCATACATGAGTTATTTCAGACTAATGCTTTTTAAAGAAATTTTCATGTGCAAAGGAAGAATTTCATCTCCCTTATACAGGTTTTAGATGCTTGTGTTTTATGCCCGAGCCCTCCCCTCTTTTACCTTGGGGAGCTTTGCCATTTTCTTTCTTTGTTTCCGATACCGCAACAGCTTATCACGCTCCTGCAAAAGCCAGGTGGAGAGGTCTGTTTGAGTAGCTGAATGGCTGTCTGGCAAAGTGCCCAGGCCTAGGTTTGCACTGCATCTTGCAGGAGGTGGTGCTGGGTAGGAAGACTTGTTAAGGAGATCATACACACTAGCCATCCTCTGCCAGCCTGAGGCAAGCAAGCCCCCATGTAGATGGGCCCTGGGCTTGTGGAAAACTGGACATTTGAGGAAGACGGGAGGTCCAGGCCCCTTTTGTTCATAAAGGGCTCCTTATAGAGAAGCCATTCCTGAGACACCGTATAGACCAGTGCCCGCTTCCCTGTTGGGAAGTTACCCTGAGCCTTTGTGTTTTCACCGTCATGAGGGTGAAGAGGCCTAGCCAACATAGTCTTTCATGTTAGTTGGGAGAAACTGGTAGGGAGGGGTGGCAAAGTGGTCTCTTGGTTCTGGCCTTTAGGGAGTACATAGAAAAATCATTGGAGCTGGTGCTGTATCACCTGGGGCACCCGTTCCTATATGACCCAAGAACTGGCTACCAGGTACTACTGCATGCTTTGGTCAGGGGGTGTTATGATAAATCCATTCAAGACTGCTACAGTCTTCCATCTAGACTACAAAGGGCCATGGGCACAGAATGGGTCCACGCAGCTACATGGGGCAAGGGGAACGTGCAGTAAGCAAGGCAGTGCCAGCCAGTACTTACCAACACACTCTTCACATAGCCTGCTGTCTCCAGGGTCTAGGGGAAGAGAACACAATGTCACACAGTGAACAGGGAAGATCTTGCTCTACAGAGGCCAGAGAGAATGGCCCCCAGGATCTCTACACACTAACCTCAGAGTTACATGGCTGGTAGAGGCCTAAGGGCCACACGTTCACTCCCCTGAGGGATGTTTGGGCCCTAACACTCTTTCTTCTCATTTCCTGAGGGATATTTTCTAAAGATTTCCAGAACCTTCCAGAATCCCAGGAGTCTTTGTTTACAGTGGATATCCTGTTGACTCCTGCAGAGCAGGAGAAAGAGGCCCTTCAGAAACTGCCATGATATGTACCCTATAGGCAACCAGGATTTCAACCTTTTCCTATTTCTTTCAGCAATCATCGTTGTTGAGATTGAATGAGACAAGAACTCAGGTCCTCAGCAGGACCAGCAAAGTGAGGCCTCAGTGAGAGCACCCTCAGTCTGGGGAGTCAGGGTAGGGATCTTCCTGTGTAGTTTCATGGGGGTAGGTTTGGTCATTACAAGATAGGCAAGAGACAGAAATCTCTGCCACTGTTCTACTGCTGCCTTCTAAAGGACACAGAGTGACTAGAGAAGCTCATTGTGAAATAGCCTCATCCTGGACTCAATCAGGACCCCGGCAGGAAGCAGAAGGAACTCTTAAGATAGGGTGGAGGGTTTCGTGAAGCACTCCTTACACACCCATGCTGGGATGTGGCACAGGGACACAGAAATGGAACCACTGGCGTGGTAGCCCCCAAAAGCTGTCCCCTGCTCTATCCACTAAACCTGTGCATGGAACCCGATTTCCAGATAAGGTCTTTGAAGGCGTAATTAAGCAAAGATGCTGTGATGAGGCCGTACTAGATTAGGATGGGTCCTGAACCCAGTGGGAAGGGTCCTACAAGAAACAGAAGAGGAGGAATCCATGGTGGTGTTGAGTGGAAAGACAGGGCCACAGCAGGGAACGCTGGAGTCCACAGGGCTGCTCAGGAGAAGAATTGGTCTCAACCAGAGTGCATGCATGGGGTACAGCCACCTGCTCTTTGATTTTGGACTCGTGTCCTTGGCCTCCAAAACCTAGAGTAAATAGATGGCGTGTTATTAAGCTTCCTGGCTGTCATGGTTTGTTAGCAACATGGGTGGTGCTGCTGGCCTTGGGCCCTGAGGTCCCCAGTTTTAGAAGATTCAGAGGCAGAAAACTGTTTAAAGAAGGTCACCTTAAGTAGTAACATGATGGGGGGCATCTGAGGAGACCCCACCAATGCATCACTGCTCCCCCTTGCCCTCATTGCTACCCTAGAGAGATGAGGCAGGGGGCACAGAGAGTAGAGGATATGAAGCAGATGGGGGTGTGGCAACAGAGGACTGGGGGCTATGGGCTAGGGTGCAGACAGAGGGCATGGGAGCAGAGGACATGAAGTTGAGCAGGGGTACAGCTCTAGAGGGGTGCAGTGTCAGGGGAGCATAGCTCCATTGGGTGCACCTGATAGCAGAGGGACATGGTTCCAGAGGGCACAGGGGAGAGGGGGCTTGGCTCCAGAGAGCACATAGCAACAGGGTCACAGCTCCAGAGGGCACAGGGAAGTATGGGGTGTGGCTCCAGAGAGCACATAGTAGCAGGGGGCACAGCTCCAGAGGGCCCAGAGAAGTATGGGGCATGGCTCCAGAGAGCACATAGCAACAGGGGCACGGCTCCAGAGGGCACAGGGCAGCAGAGGGGTGTAGCACTCTCACCTTGGAAAGTTCATCAATGAGGTTCTGCTGCTCCACAATCTGGAGCTTCAGGAAGTCGATCTCTCTCTCATCTTGACTTTGATCAAGGTCATTTAAGGAGCTGGGTCTCCGGATGATTCCAGCTTTCTGCCTCTGAAACACCAAGCATGGTGGGTAAGAATGGAGGACCTCCCTACCAGCCTGAGTAACAGTTCAGGTTTCCTTGGTGTGGGCAAGGACTGTTTCGCTTGGGCTTGGAGCAGCCTGCAGTAGAGCATTGGGGAAACCAAGGCCTATATCTTGGTCGTGCATCAGGGCCCAGACAGCTTCCCACCTGAACTATCTGTGCTTTTCCATCAGGTCAGGATCTGAGGAGATGGGCTATTTAACTGGAAGGGTTAATGACACGCCTCTGTGATATCCTATTGAGTCACTTAATTTAACCTGCCTCATGGCCTCTGGGACTTTCAGGGCACGAAGAAACAGACAGACAGCACTCACCACTCTGCATTCTGGCTTAGTGGCAGAGGCAAGAGTGGAGTTTACCCTGACACCTGGCTTGGAGCTCCCCAGCAGGCCTGAAAGTCCTGTCTCTCTATACATAGGATCTCTTGCTACCTTGTGCACAGGACTTTCAGGGCTCTTTGCAGCTTGCCCAAGCCTCTGGTGTTAGAGGAGGACAGAGGAGATGAGATACTGCCTAGCTCTGCCCAGACAGTTGTTTCTGCAGACCTAGCTGGCACTTACCATTTCTATGTTCTCCTGAGTAACGAATTTCAACTTGCTTTCTATGCGCCGCAGAGTGTGAGACAAGTCTTCGTTCTTCCGAGTCAGACGCTTGTTTTTATCCAGCAATGGCTTGTACTGACTTTCAGCTTCTCTCAACCGCTTTAGCTGAAACAATATTGATAACATAATGTGACGTAGAACTGACAGGTCTTTACACAAAGACAGCGCACTGACCAGTCGGAGCTCCGTGCCTTGGGGGGGTTCGGGGGAGGGCACATGGTTATGCTGAGGATCCCCAAGCTACAGGTGCTCAAGTCCATTGTATAAAGTGGCATGGTAGTTTCCTGGAGACTACCACAGTCCTGGTGTGCTGGACACTGCAGGGTTGTTTATAATAATCCACTTACAGAGTAAATATAGTTAGTTCATAGATAGTATTGTTTGGGAAACAAAGGAGAGAGAGAGAGAGAGAGAGAGAGAGAGAGAGAGAGAGAGAGAGA
>LOJH01013962.1:0-10461 GCA_001685095.1 Ellobius talpinus | reverse complement strand
AGAGAGAGAGAGAGAGAGAGAGAGTTACTGTGCAGGATGAATGCAATTTTTGAAAAGCATTTTTGATCCATGGCTGTATTCACGGATACATACTAAACCTGTAGGTGTGGAGCCTGTCAATACGTAACTGTACATGCAGGATATGTATACAAGGGTTTCTATGGATACAGAACCTAGAGGTGTAGCATCTATAGATTCAGAAGCTGTAGGTGCAGAGCTTACAGGTACAGCAAAACGGAAAGTGGGGCTTGAGCTGCAGGTAGAGTCCCATCGCTCCCTGCCCACTCCACACCCAGATGAACCAGGGTATCTCAAGGGTGGATCTCAGCTCACCTGGAGATGGAGAGAAAGGTGAAGACCAGCAGGGCAGGGCCAATACTTTGCTTACGAGCAAGTAAGTGGGGGTACGATAATGACCAAGAAGCCTTGAGGAAAGCCCGTCCCTGATAGCATCACCCCTCATTTTCATAAGGAATCTTATGGATACTTCCACTTTGCCCCAGACCGCAGCCCTAACCTATGGAATACAAAGCCCCCTACCAGCCACTCACCAGCTCATTTCTTTCTTCGGACAGCAAGGCATTGCGGTCTTCCAGTTTACGAATGATGGCGCTTAACTCAGCGATTTTAAGTTGGAAGCGCCTGGCATCCTTTTCGTCCAACTGCTGTTCCTAAAACAAAAATCAACTGCAAATAACTGGTCCTAGGTGCAAACCTTGGCAATCCCCAACCCAGCTGGAGACCAACGTGCTTCTGCATTGTGACTACCTTTGCTTCCCAATGGCTGCCACAGGGCCCTCCTGGCAGAGGCACATAGCCCGGAGCTCATGCACTCACTAAACCTAGCAAGATGGGAAAGCAGAGATGTCTGCAATGTGCAAATGTGGCAGGTGAGGGCGTGCAAGTGTGGGAGCCCCAGTGTGGGGGAGGACCGGCCGCATGCTTCCTCTAGGCTACTACCCAGCTGCACCTTCCAGACGGGCCTGCCCTGCCAAGCAAGAAGTCACTCTCAAAGGATGATTCCTTGTAGACTTTCTAGAATTGTTTTCCCAAGAAGTGTGCCCCTTCAAATTGAGTTTCTAAAACTCACTTTTGGAACTACGGGAACGTTAAAAAAATGAATGAAAACATTCTAATGCATGTTTGGAATCTAGAGTTATTGCAGTGGTCTGTACAGAACCAGGGCATCCAGGGAGTTAGTTCTAACTCAAGTAAGTCATTTGTAACAAGATCATAAATGATATTGTCCAAAGTCAATGGCCCAAGGCAGAATCAGTTTAAACTTTTGTCCCTGAATCAAAGGAAAGAACGTCCAGGAAGGCGCTGGACATGGCTCAAATTCCTCATTCAACAGGTGCAGGAGAGGCTGGGGACCAAAGACTTAGAGGGATAGCATTGAGGGTCTCCCAGGGTACTGCAGACCACCACAGAGATCTAAATGAGGTGTGGTGACAAAATGAACACGCTCACAGTTATGCAGTTGCTGGCTGCCCCACAGGGTCACTAGCAGCCTGAGAAGGAGCAGAGATTGTCATGGTCACATGAAAAGCAGGTGGGCAGTGACTGGTGATGCTAGCACTAGCAATCATAACAAGAGGGGCCAAGCCAGAGAGACATGGGGGGAGGGGGAGTTGAGTCCGTGCACAGGGGGATGAAAGGGAAGGAAAGCAGTTCATGCTTGGAGTGGGTTCTCCCCACCAACCAAGGGCAGGGCATGATCGGCAAGTGACCTTTAGCAACCTGGGGCCCAGAAGGCAACAAGAGCAGTGCTTCTGCTGGGCTGATGATGGAGGGAGACAATGTATCAGCCCTCCTGGCCAGGGTCAGGAAAGTAGGGGCTGGCTGTACAGTGTCTGGGGCAGGAGGAACTAGCTGGATACATGGAGCTGCTGCATTGGGTCATATGGCTACATGGCACTCTGTGTCTGCGACTCGGGGATGGCTGAGATGCGACCTGGGGGTGCTTACAGGGCTTCCTGAGTGGTCTGAGGCGTCTCCTGCACCGCTTGCATAAGGAAGTTCCCGTCTGGGGCTGCCTGGGTGCCGCTCAGCCTCTTTGGCCTGGGAAAGTTGCTCATCTAGAGCCTCTTTCTGGAGCTGCAGTCTCTGGGCATGCCCGGCTTGAACCCCTAACTCTCTTTCCAGCACGAAGACTGCTCTGTCTTTAAATCTTATCTCCTCCATCTACAAGGAGAACAGAACACAATCACATGTGCAGGCAGGGTACAGATCTGCAGTTACCATAGAAACAGGCAGAGTGGCATTAGGAGGAAAAAGTCCCTGGGATGGGAGCCCCACTAGCAAGCATCTTGGGCTCTGAGACCAAAAGCAAAAGCAGACATTCTGGATAAGAGCTGGACATCCATGCTGTACAATACCCCAGCCCTGGGCCACTCAAATCCAGCTGTCTCGCCCTGGGCTGGTCCCAGTGAGGAGTACCTTCTACAGGCCCCAGGCAACATGTGTCCTTGCACCGACAGTCAGGGTGGCCCACCAAGAAATCCCCATTCCTTGCTGTACATGCCCATGACAATGGGCATCACTGGGCAGGGTGGAAAGACCTGCAGTCCTTGCTTCCTACAGTTCAGTGAGCAAAGTAGGGATTCACCCTGACATATCCACATCTGCCACTAAGGGCACAAGATTCTTCTTTGGAAAAGGTAGGAGGTGACTCTGAAGTATAGCTAACACTGCACAACCATGCATTTCCAGGTCATATATGCTTCCTGTGAACCTTGTTGAAGTCTAAGGCTTTCAGTGGGGGCAGAGGGACAAGCAGGCTCCAGAAGGCCACACCCACCATATCTGCCACAGCCCCTGGATGCTGCTGGGCTAGTGGTGCCCTCCCACCTTCCCCAAAGGGCAGTGTGCTTTGTGATCAACCTAATTCTGGCAGCAAGAAGCCCTTTGGGACATGGATGCTGCCTGTATCCTGGGTCTCTCACTTAGGCTGCCTAAGCAGGCACGTGTTCTGCCTGAGGTTGGCCCTACATGGGGAGGGGAAGGAGGGACGTGGGTGCTGTAAGTATCATAACTAGCACTAGGAATGTCACAGGACAACGCTGTTGAGGGGAGCAACCCAATTCAAAACAGATTTCAAAAAACAGCTTTGCTTGCTGTTTAAGGTTTAAAAATACCAATAAGCCAGTCTTTGCTGAAGTTAGCTGGAAACACAGACAGATATGTAATTAACCTAGACCACAAATTCCAGGCAAGCTATAGCCAGAACAAGATAAAAGAAACCCTTGCTGGCTCAGTTCCTGTTCAGTGGTGCACGCCATGGTGCTGAAAGGGCAACATGGTCCATCAGGGAAGCAGAATGGCTGAGCTGGTAACAATAAAACCTTAGGGAAGCAGCTAGGTTCTGAGGCTAGGTTCTCATCCAGCCATCCATTAATAGTCTCATCTGGGACTCTGAACAGAAGAGCCCTGTGCAAGCATGAGATGGTTGCCTGAGCAACTGGTCTGAGTGAAGGTGGCCCTGTCTTTGAGGTCAATAGGCACAGGATGCCCATATAGAGATTGGTGACCAGGTCTCTCAAGTCTGTGGTTTTCTCATTCAGTGGTGCTTGTTTGTTTTGTTTTGTTTTCAAGTCAGGGTTTCTCTATGCAACATCTCTGACTATCCTGGAACTTGCTTTGTAGACCACACTGGCCTCAAACTCACAGAGATCGACCTGCCTCTGCCTCCCAAATGCTGGGATTAAAGGTGTGAGCCACCATGTCCAGCACTCACTCAGTGTTTTAAGATGAACCTCTCTGAACTTTTTATCTCCTAATCATGCTGGGATAGATCTACAAGCCTTCATGGGAGGAGAGCATGTATCTGTGGTATGCCAGGCCCCACCCAGATTAGGGTGCTCTGCCTAGCAGGATGGCCCCTCACTCATGGCAGGCCCTACTGTATGTACCGAACCACAAAGAGTAAGATGGCCCAGGACACCACAGCAAACAACACAGGGTTCCTGCCCACGGGTACACTGGTGCCCACAAATGTCACTCCCTTTCTGTGAGAGGGTGCTAAGTATGACTTGTGTCATTAGGGGCTGGAGGCTGGGGGTCCTAGGCCAATGTTGCCCCTCCTTCTATGCCCTCCCTCCTTCCCTCTCTCCCCTTCTGCCATGTAGCTTTTGGTTCCATAGGGCAGGCTACCTTCTTTTGGCTCCACATCCATCCCCACATCTGGCAAGTAACCTTCCCATGAGTCTGGACCAAGGGATTTCTTGAGCATGTCCCTACCATTAACCCTGGGAAGTCCCATGAAATCTGGAGGAACAGGTCATCTAAGCTGCTGCCTCTCCTAGCTGCCTGTGGCAGCATCCTAATACCACATGCTGGCACATGCCCTCTCCTGACCCCATCCACTCTGCACCAGAATCAGCATGGACACACGAAACAGTGTGCTCCTGTGATGGGAATACCCTTTCCAGGTTGACATTCAGGATCATGCTGTAGCCTGCTGGTTACCACCAGGACTCCTCCTGCCTTTGCCACTCCCTTGCCACTGCCTCGAATTCTCAGTTATAGACAGCATCTGGAAACCGCAGAGGGGATTCCTGGGACTGTGCGTTTCCAGGAAGGGGTAGTCAGGAGGATGCTTGTCCCGAGCTTACAGTGCCTCATAGCCTGACTCAAAGAGCATGCTCATTACGATGCTTCCCCTCATGTGACCTGAACAGTTCTGCATCAGAACTTCTTGGGGCCCTGTCAACCCCGTCAACTGGCAGATCCTCACCCTCAGACACAGAGGTAGAGCTTAGGGGCACCTCCCCTTTTCCCCTGACCCAGCTGACAGTAGACATGATCCACCCCTGCCTGCTGTACTGAGAATCGTTTCTCCATTTATACCCCAAAATGGCCACCAGGGATGCCTGCCATGCAGGGCACACCACCCATCGTGGTGGGTCCCTCACAACTGTGGCTGCTTCCATCTGAATTAACCAGGACTTGGTTCCTAGGACAGGTACTGACACCCAGTGCTTCTCACTGACGATAGAGGGCGCTCACACCATCTGTCTTCTTCCAGTGACTCTCTAGCTTCAATAGATGACCCCCACAACAGGAAATGCAGCCATTCCACAGGGTGTGTGGGAGGTGAGGAAGGTCACGGTGCTTTGGAGTGGGGCTCATTTTCCTAAAAGCAGCTCCTGGAAGGGCTTAGTCAGGTGGTGAGAGTAGGGAAGAGCCCTTGAGGGTTGAGGGTGAAAAGAGAGATGGGAAACAAAATGCTGAGCAGATGGAGAGCCTGGTGGTGGCCCAGGTGCAGCCTAGACAGCAGAGGGTAGGGAGGGACTAACTGAGCTGGAGCTGAGGATGTCAGAGTGACAGCTACTCCAGCCTCAAGTCATCCTCAGGGGCAGTCTGAGAGGTGGTGTGGAGAGGGCAATTAAGACAATCTAGGCTTGGCACATGCTCCATCTTCAATGTTCCAGAGACACAGGAGGATTTGTGGCATGACTGAGAATTAGTTAATGTGAATTTGAACTATGGATGGAACGTTCAGATACCCACAATCTTGTGGCAGTCTGTCAACAGAATGACAATGGTGGATCCTGCTGGAATCGTCTAGAAAAGCCCTTTGAAATGTTAGTTCCAGACATGGAGGGGAAGTTGAAGCTACACTTAGCCTTGCAGGGTCAGCAACTCTGTGCACTAAACAAGCACATAGTGTGGGAGTGGAATGCTGGAGACAGAAATGCTTGTGGGAGCCTTAGCCAGCCTTTCCCTGGGGGTCTCCCTCCCTGGAAACAGCTCACCTTGATGAGTGGGGTGGGCATTTGGCCAGAGGCTGAAAAGGCTGCTGCAGAACCCATACAACGCTCTATAAACAAGGACTTCAGAGTAACAAGGGTGAAACAGATCTGTTCCAAAACCCAACCAGGCCCAGAAGGAAACTATTCTGCAGAGCTGTAATGGCACTACCTCCACAGTGTCAGGGATGTGCCAAAATGGTAACACTTGTTGGAAGACACAGAAAAGTAACAGCCATAGAGATAAATCAGATGTAAAAGCCTGGAGATGAGCGAGACATTAGAGTTAGCAGAACAGAACCTGAAAAAGTAATTGGGATCAACACACTGAAAATCATCAACAGGGTTAGTGTCTTAAAATGTTTTTCTTGGGGCTGGAAAGATTGCTCATCAGTTAAGAGCACTGACTGTTCTTCCAGAGGAAATGGGTTCAATTCCCAGCACCCACATGGCAGCTCACAACCGTCTGTAACTCCAGTTCCAGGGGATTTGGCATCCTCATGCATACATGGAGGCAAAACACCAATGCACATAAAGGAAAAAAAATAAGTTTTTAAAAAATGTTTTTCTTGCCAAGTGTGAGGGCACACATTGGCAATCCTAGCATCTGGGAAGTAGAAGAACAACTAGAAGTCCAAAGTCATCCTCAGCTGCAATAGCAAGGTGACAGGAAGCCTGGACAATGTGAAACACTGCCTTTAAAAAAATGAGTCTGGGGAGATGGTTTGTTGGTAAAAGGTGTGTTGTATATTCATGAGGACCTGAATTTTGGTACCCAGCACTGATGTAAAAAGTTGGGTGTGGCCACATACACCAACAATCCCAGTATTGTGTGGAGAACAGAGACAGGACTGCTGGGGCTTGCTGGCCTTCAGCCTGTCTCCAGGTTCAGTGAGAGACCCTGTCTCAAGGAGAGAGTGTAATGTCATACAACTAGGTACCTGACATCCATCCTCCTGTTGCCTCTGTCTGCATTCATTCAAGGGCATGTGCACCCATACACATATGTGTACATGCAGCACACACAGTAGACACATGCACACACAAATATACATTTAAGTCACATATAAGTATTTCCTCATAGAGATAGAAAATGGTTAAAATGCAATTCAGTTGAGAATTATAATCTATGAAAAAAATCAATATCTAAATTAGGAATTTTATTAGCTTACTGGACTCAGTAGAATCACAAACCCAGTATAAAAAGTCACAGATAATATCCAGGAGGTAAAGAGGGAAAAGAAATACAAAAAGAGCTGAGTGGTGGTGGTGCACACCTTTAATCCCAGCACTAAGGAAACAGAGGCAGGAGGATCTCTGTGAGTTTGAAGCCAGCCTGGTCAACAAAGTGAGTTCCAGGACAGCCACAGCTGTAACACAGAGAAACCCTATCTTGAAAACCAGAGAGAGAAAGAGAGATACAAAAAAGAAATGCTTAAGGAGGAGAGGAGTGTGGTGGGGGTTGGAAAGAAGACTTAAGAGCACTGGCTGCTCTTGCAGAGGACCTGTGTTCAGTTCCCAGCACCCACATGACAGCTCATACCTGCTCACACCTGCCTGTAACTCCAGTTCCAGGGCTTCTGACACCTCACCCAGGCATACATGCAGGCAAAACACCAATGAACATAAAATAGAAGTAAATTACATAGCCAGGAGGTGGAGGCACATGCCTCTAATCTCAGCACTCGGGAGGCAGGCGGATTTCTATGAGTTCGAAGCCAGCCTGGTCTATAAGGGCTAGTTCCAGGACAAGCTCCAAAGCCACAAAGAAACCCTGTCTTGAACATCCCCCCAAAAATGTAAATTACATTTAAAAAAGAAAAAAGAAGAAGGAATGGGTATAGTTAATATGTCTCACACACATATGAGTGGAGAGAGAGGAAAAGGGAGGGAATATTTGTCTAAGTAATGGTAAAGCATTTCTCAAACCCACTGAAAGACATCATTTCAGATTCAAGGAGCTCTATTGGTCCTGAATAGTGGAGCAGGGACAGAGGAGAAGGTGAGGAAGGGATGGGAAAGAAGAAATAGGAAGAGGGGAGGAGAAAAACTCATGTCATCATAGACTCCTCAGACATTAAAATATAGTCAGAGAATATTAAGAGCAACTTTAATATCAATACAATTTAAGGATTTATATGAATTGAACACTTTCCTTAAGAAATACATTTTTTTTACTAAACTCGACACAAGAAGTAGAAAATATGAAAAGGTTCTATTTATTAAATAAATTTTATTCATTGCTGTGGGACTTGTACACTGTAAAGATTTGTCACTTTTATTGGTTTAATAAAATGCTAATTGGCCAATAGCCACGCAGGAAGTATAGGTGGGGCAACAAGAACAGGAGAATTCTGGGAAGAGAAAAGGGTCAGTCTGCAGTCGTCACCCAGATATAGAGGACACAAGATGAGAATGTCTCACTGATAAAAGGTACCACGCCACGGGGCTAGCACAGACAAGAATTACAGATTAATGTAAGATGTAAGAGTTAGTTAATAAGAAAGCCTGAGCTATTAGGCCAACTATTTTATAATTAATGTAGACCTCTGTGTGTTTCTTTGGGACTGAATGGCTGTGGGACTGAGTAGGACAGAAACTTCTGTCAACAATTCATAATTTGAAAATATCCTACAAAGAAAATTCTAGTCCCAATGACCTTCACTAGTGAATTTGTCCAAACACTGGAAGAAGAAATATTACTACGACTAATAATAATAAAAGAAATTCAAAACAGAGATGGTGGACCACTCCTGTAATTCCAGCACTCAGGAGGCTGTGCACTCATACAGTGGTGAGTTCAAGACCAGCCTAGACTACAGAGCAAAATTCTGCCCACCCCCTCGAAAACTCATAAGGAGAGTAGAAAAAAGAAGATGTTTCTAAAAATCATTTTATAAAGTCAGCCAAATTTAGATCACACAACCTGGCAAGAATCCTGTAATGAAGTGGGAGGGAATCCTCAGTGTGGTAATGAAAGACAAAACAATGCATCATGCCCAAGTAAGAGTCATCCCAAGAATGTCATGTTGAGTTTGCATTTGCAGAGCAATGAATGCAATTTCTCTCCTCAAAGAGATAAAGAAAAAGCCCATACTGTCAAGAGTTTATGCTGAGTTAGCTCTTGGTGGGATCCCATAGCCACGCATGGTAAGAGTCTTCAGCAAATTAAAGCCTCAGGGCGTTCCTATTCTCAACAAGGGTTTCCCTAACCACCCGCAGCTGACAGCATCTCCAAGGAGAAAGTATGCACTGGTGCCTTTACCCTGAGGTTAGGGAGAGGGCAGAGCCGGAAATAATCTGCAAAACTCTACTTGTAATCTGAACCAGTTCAGTAAGACTAGAAATCAAAGGCATGCAAGTGCAAGGGAAGGATCAAGCTGTCTTTATCCACGGTCATTTGAATGCATGCATAAAAGGCATGGGGTTTCTTTGGTAGTGAGGGTTAAACCCAGGGCCTTGCACATACAGGCAAATGTTCTGTCACATAGATATAACCTTGACCCTCTTTTTTTGTTTTGTTTTGAGACAGGCTCTCACTAACTTGTCCAGGCAGGACTTGAAGTCACAGCCCTCCTCTTTCAGCTTTCTGAGTAGCTGGGATTATGTGCCTGTGCCATCAGACCTGGCTGTCCATTGCAAATCAAAAGCCAATCTACAGACAGGAGTTACAAGTGAAGGCTGCAAGGTTCAAAATCAGTTTAAAAACCAGCGATATTTCTATGTATCATCTGCAAAAATTAGGAAGATCTTTTAAAATGTAAAAAAAAATGCCAAGTCAAATAGCACCAAATATCAAATACAAAGAAACCCAGCAAAAGAAGGCAAGACCTAGAGAGAGCTACATGAAGCGTGGCTGGGAGAAATCAGAGGATAGCAGACTACACTTCTTCCTAAAGGTGGGGAGAAATGCATTTCTGTGGAAGCCGATGCACTGATTGATCTAAATGCTACGGGGAAATTAAGATGATATCGTAGGAGTTAAAGAGCAAAGCTGAAGAACTGATACTTGGTGAGATGCCAAGACTTATTTCACGGTGACAGGATTAAGATGCTGTGCTAACACTGGGTAGAAAAGCAGACAGATTTTGATAGGGTCAAAACCAACCCACAGCAATAGGGACATGTGATATAAGCCAGAACAAAACTGCAGTTAATGGAGGGCTGCAGACTTCTCGAAATTTGTTCCACAATGGTAGATGTTCACAGAGCAAGTGAGGAGCCACTTCATACCACTTACAAAAGCAGACATTACACGGACCACAGGACAAGACCGTATCCTGTCTGGTGACGGCACAGGAGCATTTGCAAGACCTTAGAGTGGGTGAAGGATGTCTAAGCAGGACACAAACTGCACATGAAAAGAACTGACGGGGCAGGTGCACCTCCTTGGTGTCAGGAGCTGTGCTCATCCACAGATGCTGCTGGGGTGCCTGGGACAGCCACACCGAGAAGGCTGCTGTGCTAGCCAGAATACAGAGAGAAGTTATGGAAGTCGATCAGGAAAAATGTTCTCCTGGTTAGAAGAGCCAATGTATGTGAAAAGGCACTTTACAAAAACAACATGTCAATGGCACAAGGATGGGGAGGTTGTTCTCTCTACTGTGACAGAGCTGCAGCACTGGCTGTGGTCCCAAGTTGGAATAAAGGGGGCCCTGGCCTGATGTAGGAGGGTCATCTGTCTATGTGTTACTTTCATTGGTTAATAAAG